>JAVQJD010104238.1:0-38674 GCA_036023655.1 Nannoperca australis
TTGAAATTTTTTTGATAATCTGTTCAAATTCTGCCACCCAGATTTTCCAAGATACACTTTAAAACCAGAGACATCATGATTCACCATCACACACACACACACACACACACACACACACATTTTCCTGCACATTTCCAGGTGCCAGTCCTGGCCCAGTGTGTTCAATAATCCTCTGCATTGTCTTCAGCAAGCCACCCTCTCGTTCCTTTGCTTTCTCCCCCCTCATCTCCTCTCTTTTCTTTGGGAGTCTTTCTCCTCCTAATTGCCCACAGAAGAGTGATCTTTGGGGGTCCACTCCATGGCATTGCTCCCTGAATTAGCTGAAGGATCCACACACACACACACACACACACAATCCCGGTCTCATTTTTTGTCTTTCTCCCTGACAATCATCTACAAAACCCCAAACTTGCTCCTTCTCTTTCAAAGCATCCATCTTACCTTCTGCATTCATATTTTCTCACTTTCCCCCCCCTTTTTGACTCTTTCCAGCTCCGTCTTTGCCCATTCACACATTCTTATACTTAATAGGATTAAGGTCTCCGAAAGGGATTTGAACAAGATGATTAGTTTACTGCTCTGCCAACTCCGGCCCATAGCCTGTGACACACACACACACACACACACTCGTATATAGATCCCCGGGAACCCCCAGATTGCTGGACCTGGGAAGAATCTCGTGGTAGTAGAACATGTACAAAACAGATTCAGAAACTGTATAACAGTAGGTGAGCATGCGTGAGTGAGTGTGTGTGTGTGTGTGTGTGTGTGAGAGAGAGAGAAAGAGAAGGGAGGAGGGGAAGGATGAGGGGTGCATGTGTGAGAATTGAGTGCTGCTCTTTCATGCCCAGGTCTTCTTAGACACGCAGGGCGTCAAAAGCTCTTCTCACTCTGAAAAGACCCTTTAGAAAAGCAGCACTAAGCTCTTAACACTGGAGACCTGACTCTGTCACGCACACACACACGCACGTGCACACACACACATATCCTGGGCCACCATAGGTGAGAAAAAAAGACAAAGAGGAAGGTCAGAAGATACAGAAAAAGACTGCGTCCACATGATTCGGACTCAAATTGAAAACGATGATTACAGAGTGAAACCGAAACAATATGGAAACTTCTAAATCTCCTCTTCTTCACAGCCACATCACTCTGCTGAGTCCCAGCTGGTCATATCTCTGTTCTGCCCCCTCCCGCTCTCTGCTGTCACCCGTAATGGGTTTTAAGTTGTTGCTATTTACATATTGTTCTGTTTTTGTCATCAGACAGCTGAACAATCATAAAAACAGCTATGTGATCATACGTGGCAGCTGTTTACTAAAACAAACACTATCATGAGCAGGCTTGCATCATTGTTTTCCAAAGCTCTGTTTTCCCCATCCAGACTAAACCGTTATGCTGGTGTTTTCAGATTCATCTTAATGTGTGAAGTGAAAAACATATGTTTTCAGATTTATTCCCCCTCCAGTGGACACTGGTCAAAAAGAGAGCGCAAGATGAAGAGAGTGAAAGTTTAGCTGAAGAGGGACTCAAGATTTTCCGTCCCTGCCCAGTTAGAGCATGTACATCATCAGTGTGTAGCACCGCGTATGTGTGTGTGTGTGTGTGTTTAAGTCTGTTTTCCCACTTTGTATCATGGCAGTGTGCTGTCAGCTGTCAGTTTTTAGCAACAGTGTGTCATGTCTGGTGTGTATGTGTACGTGTGTGTGTGTGTGTGTGTGTGTGTGTGTGTGTGTGTGTAGGTGTGCGCATGCATGTGTTTTTGTTTGAAGGGGCCGGAGGTATTAAATCCACCCAGGAACTATATTATGCTACTAAGTTAAGAACCCTCTGAAGCAGACACACACACACACACACACACACACACACAGGACTCAGCAGGAGCCTCTTTTAATGAAGGTAGCCTCCCGGTTGAGGCACAGGGGCAGAGGTGAGGGGTTAACCCTTGGGGAAGTCCAAAAACAAGACAAATTTTTGAGAAAAGGAAGAGAGAGAGAAAGGAGAACGACAAGAGAGAGGTTGACGGAGAGAACGCCAGAGAAGTATATAGGGAGAAGGAGAGGGAAAGTGGTGGGTGGAACTGGGACATCTACCAAACAATTTAACTAAAGATGAAATTGAATCAGGTGCCTTGGTGTCAAACTGAGGAAGAAAATCCACTCCTAAGTCCCTAAGAAGTCAATTTCCTAGACGGGGTAAAACCTGCTGTTCACCTCTCTCTCTCTCTCTCTCTCTCTCTCTCTCTCTCTCTGGTGGTCTGAGTGATGAATAGGGTTTAGAGTAGCCTCCTGCACTTTCTTAAGAGCCACACACTAACCCAAACTGCCAGTCACATGTGTTCTGTGTGTGTGTGTGTGTGTGTGTGTGTGTGTGTGTGTGTGTGTGTGTGTGTGTGTGTTTGCATGTATGCTCTCTTGTCGTACATCACAGGGACAGAGGGACATGAAAAATCAATTTCCAATCATCGCAGTGCATCAAAAGATAAATGTATATGTCAAATGTACACACACACATGCACACACACACACACACACACACTCAGTTACAGTATATACTGTACTTGTGCACAACTCCACTTCTCTAGCGTACCAACCATATACTTTAAACCCCTACCTTCTTACAGTGTTTACTGTTGCTGCATTACTATAACTGCGACAGAAAGGTGAGTTGTACATTCCCGAGTGAACATGTTAAGTGAGTGTGTAAACACACTCTGGCCAACATTAGCTGACCGTGTGCTGTCATGTATAGTGAGGTCTGTGTGTGGCTTAAAACACAGACATACAAATTGTCAAATTGTCTACTCTTCACATGTGACAGATTAACAAGTTTGGACTGATATTTACATCTGATAGAAATATGAAGTGGATGCAGACTGTAAGTTACATACTCTGCTGTGTGTGTGTGTGTGTGTGTGTGTGTGTGTGTTTGTGTAGGGTTAAGGAGCACTTTCAGAGTGTTTATTTGGTTTTAGAGTTCCAGCGGTTAAAAGAGCACGACTGTTTTCCAACTCCCCCTGGTCCTGTAAAAACAGTATCAGGATACACTCTATTTGATTCAGACCAGCCGCTGTCTGTGTGTGTGTGTGTGTGTGTGTGTGTGTGTGTGTGTGTGTGTGTGTGTATGTGTGTGTGTGTGTGTGTTTGTTTTGTGTAAAAAAGCAGAGGCAAAGCCTCTTTTTTATTTGTAAAGTCTTATTCCAGGATCATTTTGATTGATCTCGACATCAGACGTCATCTAAACATGATGAGAACTGTATGCGTGTGTGTGCGTGTGTGTTTGTGTGTACAGGCAGGTACAGATGCACATGTAAGCGTTAATGCGTCTAACAAAAATTGTATTAGTTTTTCTCACATATGAGATTTTGGAACAAGAACATGTTTTGACGTATTTGCTCAATAGCAGCAGCTTCCATCTCCCTCGTATCTACAAGTGTAGACTTTTATTTTGTCTTGCAACTGGGCTTGCTATAGGAGAAAAACTTTCACAGAAGAAAAATTCACCTGCTTATATAATTGTTGGTTGATAGCTAGTTTGCTAGGCAGTTGTAACAGTTTGAACATATTAAACATTTACCTGCAGATGTCATGAGTTGAGGTGAGGTCCTTTTTTCTCCAGTACCACTGCTAACATCTGTTTCTTTGCTAATAAGATAGAGTTGTCAGAGAACGTTTGTTTATATTGTGTCTTTGGGCCCCTGCTGTCTAAGGTGTCAATCACCAGCCTGCCCTCCCACAGGCTTGGAGGCTAAAGAGATTGTCACTTTAACCATTAATGGCAAAAAGGGACTAATTTTGTCATTTGAGTTGGACATCGAGGCTGCAAACAATAATCCCCAAGAACAAGCATACAACCACCCAAGGTACTCAGTATTGTAAACACCCTCTTTGTCATTTTTCTTTTTTCTGGGCAACAAATGATCACTGCAGATGTCGGTATAAAAGCAGCAGGTGGATGATACCTGCAGCACTGATTATACGATCACACCCACAGGAATGTGAGGAATGTGGCTGGGCATTAGCTGTTAGCCGATTACCGCTGTGGAGGTCACGGTGCCACAGTCAGGGTCAAGAGCTGGATGACCTTTCAATGCTGAAAGGTCAAATAGTCTGTCTGGAACTTGGGTCTGTATTGGCTACAGACATTATCGGGCAGTCTGAGATAGATGTCTAATTGCCCTGTTTCCAGTGATGCTGAGATGATTCTCTAATGATGAGATGAAATAGCTTTATGTTTTTTAGTGCCTGCATTTCACATCCTGTAAAACATCCGCCACCTCCCGACAGCTGAATTCTTTCCCATACTTCTATTTTACATTACTTTATTTATATTTGCGTCTGTGTATGCAAGTATGCTTAACACCTCATTTGATATACTATTTGTGTGTATTTCCTTCAACACCTATATGTTTGTGTGTGTGTGTGTGTTTGTCCTAAGTTGCTATACCAACCAGCGTCAGCATGTATTTCACTTGACTGCATGCCATAGATTTAGTTCATCTTAGACACCTGTTTGTGTTTTTGAGTGTATTTATGTACTCGTGAAGGAGAACATGAACACATGTCTGCATGTGTGTGTCACTGACTGCAGTAAATTTTGTTTTTTTCTTTTTTTGCTGCGGCTTAGTTAAAGTGGCTGAAAATTAAATCTCTGTAAACCCCAGCGCTCATACTCACACACACACACACACACACACATCCATCACTCACTCCTTAAAAGCAGAGGAAGGAGGAGGGTGTGGCGGGGGCGAGATGAGTGGGAGAGATGAGAGGAGGACCAGAAAGCTACGAGGGAAGCGGAGGTCACTAGTGCCCCCTACAGGTTGTTTAAGCATTTAAAGCGTGTTATACCTGAGTTGGATGGATGTTTCAAAGCAGACAATTGAATTGCGTCTGGCTTTCAAGATACGTGGACACTTGTCAGAGGAAGCGTTTTTTATGTCACTGAAAGATGAATAGAGACAGATGATTATATTTGGCGAAGGAGTGCTCTGTGTGCAAGGAACTCAATTTTGCAGATGATCTGTCTGGCTCTGAAGACCCCTGCTGCATTTTAGTGATTACATCAAGTACTTGTGCTGCAAAGCAAGTGGCTCTGTGACAGCTTGGCTTAACTCTCTGCCACCTTATTTCTATTTCTCCCTTGTTCTCTACGTCTATCTCTCTCTCTCTCTCTCTCTCTTTCTCTCTGCCCAGTGATCTCAGCGAGAACCAGATTCAGGGGGTTCCAAGGAAAGCCTTCAGGGGAGCTGTGGAGATCAAGAACCTGTAAGTGGCACTTTGGCAATACTTTCTGTGTATGTATGTGTGACCTGTGTGCGTGCATTTGTGTGTATGTGTGTGTGTGTGTGTGTGTGTGTGCGCACATCTGTCACTTGGTTTTCAATGTGTTTGTAAATGTGCACAAACCCCCATGTGGTTGTGCATCAATATTTCATTGTGTTAAATGTCATGTGCCTCCTGCTTGCTGTATTGACCTGCACCTGCTCGTTAGCAGCTCTCTGTGTGTGTGTGTGTGTGTGTGTGTGTGTGTGTGTGTGTGTGTGTGTGGATGGACTATGGATGTCACTGGCATTTCTGTTGTTTTTTCTCTCTTTGTTTTGCCTCAGTCATAGTTATAATGATTGAAGATAATTGCTGGTCATTTTGCAGGTAAACTAATTGCCCAGCAAGAATTCTAGAAATATGGATTTTTCAACTATTTTGCTGCATCCTGAGATTTTTTTTTTCCACATCAGATAATTTTTTTTAAATGGCTTGCAATTATTGTAAAAGGGCAGTGTGTGTCCGTGAGTGTGTGTGTGTGTGTGTGTGTGTGTGTGGATTAGCATGCGAGTGACAGCACATGATTTACTGTCCTTATGTCTTAATTAAATTGTTTCAGTAAAGCGATTCTGGGGGAAAAAGGGAGAGAGAGAGAGAGAGAGAGAGAGAGAGAGGAGGGAAGGAGGTAAAGAGCAGTGCATACAAATTAGACGTCAGATAGACGAGAGCAGGAAACCGGAATGGATACAGAGATAAATACGTTGAGAAATACATCTACAAGGAACAATGACCTCAGGAGACAGAACTAAAGCAAAAGAGAAAGTGAGTGAGACAGAGAGAGGTTGATGATGAGTTGATGCATTTTCTTCTGTAGCTGGCTGTCTGGCTTGAATTTCACCTGAAGATATACTGTAAGACACCTTTACATCTTACAACAGCTTCCTATTTTCTTTCTTTCTTTCTTTTGTGTGCGCGTGTGCAGCCAGTTGGACTACAACCACATCAGCTGTATTGAAGATGGAGCTTTCCGAGCGTTACGTGACCTGGAAGTGCTGTGAGTACTTGTGTATTCAGTAACCCTGCTAACAACGGCAGAGCATTAGTGAATGAGAAACAGTAACAGCAGTGGGATATGGCACAGCTAATATCCGCGTTGACCTTTAAAAGACTGCATTGCCTGTGCAGCTCCTGAGAAAGGACAGTTTCATATATATTCAGGAATGACACTTGATGCCTGCTCATCGTTATCATCTTATAATGAATTTCGTTGATCGTCACATAACTAGTGCCATTACACAGACCCCTCGTCCGTCCTAAAGTCAGCCTGCCTGAGCAGTTTGTTGATGTTCTCAGTGACAGATATTCATTTTCAGAGACAGATTGCTTGGATTTCAAAGTTGAAATCTATTGTTTAAAAGTTTATTTAAACAAATGCACAGGGAGTGTGAACGTTAGAATGAGTTATGATTCAAGTTCACTGACACCTACATTTGTGATTTTCCTCAAGAGATTTTCCAACCTATGCTATTTTAACATAATTTATAGTTCATGGTATGTGTCCTAAATTACAGTCAAGTGCTTTTGCTGAAATGCTCATTTTGTTAGTTTATCAACATACTTATAAACTATAAATGAAACACTGTCGTGCCATGTCATTTCTGCGAAGATTTCAAATATTTGGTGTCCAAACAATTCGAAAGGGAATGAAGACATCGTGTTTTTAATCAGACAGCTAAGATGGTTTTAACTAAACAAGACAGCAGATAACTATAACTTTATAAGCTAATTAGCAAGTAGATTGTGTAGGGGTAAGTGACAAATCCTGTTGTTAAATTTGAAGTGTGACTTAAATGAAGGATTTACCTCTCAACATAATTAAAAATAAATCTGATTACATGACACTTCCATCCCCTACTCTACTATCAGTCACTTCTCTGTGTCTGTGTACAACGCCCCATGTGATTGCACAAAAGAGGTCAATGAATCTATATGGCGTTTTCTGATGTCTGCTCTTCTCTCTCCTCAGCACCCTCAACAACAACAACATCAGCCGACTGTCTGTGGCCAGTTTCAATCACATGCCGAAGCTCAGGACCTTGTAAGTGGCACCGCCAAGTTTTTGGTACTCATTACAGCCCCAAGGGGAAGGAGTCCTCTCATCCCTGCCCGTTTGTCCAATTGATTGATCTGTACTTGCCCCTCTCCCTCCTCCACCCACCCTGATTCTGTCCACCTTCCTCAAATCTATTATTTTTCCTCACCCTCCCTCCCTTTCCTGTTATCACCACATACTCCCCATCCCCTCTTCTCCCTCCTCCTCCTCCTCTTCTCCTCCCTCCCGCCTCCTCTCTCCCCCAGCCGCCTGCACTCCAACAACCTGCAGTGTGACTGCAACGTGGCCTGGCTGTCAGAGTGGCTGCGACAGCGCCCCCGCTTGGGTCTTTACACGCAGTGCATGGCCCCGCCGCACTTGAGGGGGCACAACGTGGCTGAGGTGCAGAAGAAGGAGTTTGTCTGCACAGGTAGGTTGAGAGTGGATATATTTTCTTTGTTGTCTATTTTGTGACTCATCCACTTGCTGTTTTACATCTTTTGATTGCTCTCGTTTGCTTTTTCTTACTGTCTTTTGCTCATGCTTTTCAAGATGTGGATGAAGGCAAGTATTCATCTTCAATTGCATGGCTTGGGTTTAACCCCACGCACAGCACTTGATTAAAATATATACTGATCATTCCACACAGCACCTTATATGAAAGAGCACAAGACTAGAAATAATACTGCGGACTGACAAGGTCACTATCACATGTAGGGACAGTATCTCTCTCACCTGCACACTGCTGCTTCTGCTACAGCTGTTTCACACTTTCATTTTCTTCACTGAAATCTGTCAGCTTCAATATCCTTCACCTTTGGGATTTACACCAAGCATAACTATTATCCATGGATAATATTGGCCCTCTGTCTCTGTGTAGGTCACCAGTCGTCATCATCTTCCTCCTGCAGTGTGTTACAGTGCCCAGAGTCCTGCACCTGCAGTAACAACATCGTAGACTGCAGAGGGAAGGGACTGACAGAAATACCCACCAACCTGCCTGAAACCATTACTGAGATGTAAGGCACACATCACACATGCACACAAACTCCTGCATCCACTCTCGGTGCAGTGATATTTCCCTTGCTCTTTCATTGTTCTTCCCTCCATTTTCCTTCTTTGTCTCTTTCCACCTTTCTGTTTTACTAATTCTCTTTCTCTCTGTGCAATGGAATAAAACCACACATCTGTGAAATGAGAAAGCCTGGTCATGCAGCTCTTCCCTGCTTAACAAAATAATGAAAGGATGACGAATGAGGAATTGAAAGATTAATCTGAAGGACAAGACCGATCATATCTCTGTCTAAAGACGGGTATCAAGAAAAGGGGAAAGATTAGAGCCAGCAGGTTTAAAGTGACAAAGATGAGACTTGAGACTTGAAGTAAACTTAAGTCCCAAAAATGAGGACTCGAGACGTGACTTACATGCATCTTGACTTGAGAGCAAAAACATTCTCAAGTTTCAAGTTCTGGCTTGGAAAAATTGTGGAAAAAAACGAAATAATAGCGCTAGGCATGCCTTGCACAGTCACATATGTTGAATATTGAATTAATTAATCCACCCATTGAAAGCGATTAGCGTCAGCGTTGTAAAAAAACTCTTTAACACTGTGATTGGACAACGTTGACAAGTGCAATGCCATTTTAATGGTAAGCATTCAGAAACCTTTGGTTCGAACCATCAACCCTGCAACTAGTTAACTTGGACTTGTCTCAACTGAGATTTGACTGGTTGATTGACCTGGTTTGACAAGAGTTAAGATTTGTCTTGATAGATTGTCTTTGAGACTTGACTTGATCTTGTCTCAACTGACTGATAACTGAGACCTGATTTGTTATGACGTCACACTTAAATTGCATTTAGATCTATTGATTTTAGACGTGGACCAGTGTCGGTTGACTTCATCCCAAAAATATGGAACACTCTGCCTTTAAATATTAGACTTGTTGACTCAGTAGCTTTAATCTTTCTAAAGAAACGGTGTCAAGTGTATTTTGTAAAAATTAATACAAATTTTCCCTCTTCCTTGTTGTGTATGTGTATGGTTTTAAACTTGTTTTTGCTGCTGAATTGTAAAGCACTTTGAGCTGCATTTGTGCGAAAGGTGCTATATGATTAAAGATAATTCATTTATTCATTCGAAGTGAAGAAAGGACCAGAGTGGAACTGAACAGAAGAGAACGGCAAATGAAAAACAAACTAATTTTAGGGAAATGTTTCACAATCGAATGGTTGGTTTGCAAATCATGTTCCACCGCCTTTCTTGTCACGGTGACTGAACATCTGAAATGTTTAGAGAACGGTTGTTTGGGTCTGTTTTCTCTTTGTTTGTCCCCTCCCACTCTCTTTGTCTCTCCCGGTCTGGCTTGATTTGTTTGTGCCTGACTGACGCAGAGTCAGACTGGGACTTAATGGAACACTGCCTAGATAGTTAAGGATGTGTGTGCTTGTGTATGTGTGTGCAGGTCTGACTGTACACATGTTAAAGAGGGCAAAAGATCAGAGAAATGTGACAGACTTTGGCAACGATCATCAAAGCACCTTATCTGGAAATGTTCCCCTTAGCCAGAGCCCCAGGGAATGAGCAGCAGTCAACGATACAGCACACATAGCTCTGTGATAGGGGAATGTGAATGTCTTTCCTCAATGGTCTGTGTGTATGTTTGGTTCCAGACGACTGGAGCAGAACGCCATCAAGGTGATCCCAGCTGGGGCCTTTTCTCCTTATAAGAAGCTGCGCAGGATGTGAGTCGATGAGAAGATACATGTACTGTGCACCCTGTCAACCATCCACAAAAAACTTCTGTTTCTGTCCTGTTTGTTGCTTGTGTTGACCTCCATGTTGCACTTTATATGTTTCTCTCTCCCTCACTGACTCTGTCTCTGGTTCTTTGCCTCTCTGTCTCTTGTTTGCTTTTTCTTTGGCTCTGTTTTTCACAGAGACTTGAGTAACAACCAGATATCAGAGTTAGCCTCGGACGCCTTCCAAGGTCTGCGCTCCCTCAACTCTCTGTGAGTACTGTGTGATATGTTTGGATGCAGTTTACAAAAACATCATAATATAGTCTTTTGAGTCTTATGAGAAATATGTAACTTCCTTTTCCAAAATCTAGACCACCTTGAATCACTTCTATGTTATGTTAACACTGTACTCACCAAATTCAATTCTGGGAACACAATGATGTCGCTACAACAAAATGAGAAAAAGGAAAATGAGAAAAGAAACACAAGCAGGCAGACATTTAGCCAACAGTTGTAGTAGCCAAATTTGAGTATGTGTGTAGTATGCTAGGTGCATGTTGAACCAGGAAGTTGGTTTGTAAATTGGTAAGGATGTTCAAAGCGCAATGTTTGAATGACGGTTTGCTAAAAACATCCACCAAACAACTATAATAATTAAAAAAACAACTATAGCTTAGCAACTGTTAATAGGCACCAACTTAAATGCCAAACACTGCATGCCTTGCTAACTCTTTACCTATAGTTGTAACCTAGTATTAGCATATTATGAGCTAACTACATTATTATGTGGGGTTACAGGTAAGTTGTGTACAGGACTGACAGATGTAAACCAATACATCAGAGTTTATTCAAACGTTCACATTACCGGCTTTGCCCTGCTAATGAATTCTGAAAGAAATTCCCAAATCTCAGCAGTTTAAATAAAAAACATTTAAAAGAAAAGCAAGAAACCTTACTGACCTATGCTGTAGCTACTCAGGTCAGTTTTGATAAGAATAATTTAGACTGTTTCATACGTTTGGCTAACCTGGGGGACTGACTGTAAGAGTTGTGCTGGTGGCTTCCTCTTCGGCCTGAATCTCAGGTTGGACCATTTGCTTTGCGTGTGAAGCTTTGGGGAGGAAAAGAGAGGAGCAGCAGAGGGAGTGAGGGATGTAGAGTTATTTCATGAAGGAGTTATATTAAGGTCTCGTCTCTCCAAAGTCAATAATTCATAAATGCTGAATTGCTGAATGGAGGCTTCTGCCACCTCATTACACATTCACCACAGAGAGAATGGGACACACACATTCATGCTGACACACCACATAGAGTATGGCTTTCAAATTAAGCTGCACTGTGTGTTCATTGTGTGTCAGGGTTTCGTTAAAGAAGATGTAAATGAGCCATTGATTCTGTCTGTGTGTGTGTGTGTGTGTGTGTGTGTGTGTGTGTGTGTGTGTGTGTCTGTATGTCTTACGTGTGTGGGTGCGTGAAACAGTATGTGCTAACGTGTGTGTGTGAGACATAAATGAAGCGTGTACTCCCCGCATCATGTGTTTCCCAACCTCAGGTCTCTCAGGGACAGCCACTCAGCACAATGAAATAAAAGCCAATCTAAAACACATGTTTTTAGACTGCCTACATACACAGCTCAACTCAGCATGGAGCGTAAAGATGTCTGATAACTCTGTGTGTGTGTGTCTGCGTGTCTAAGGTATTTGCTGGGCAAGGCAGTGGCAGCCTCAGCCTTGACCTGTTTGTGTATGTAATCTAATGTATTTATAAAAAGATTTTCTCTGATAACAGCGTACATTACTCACACTGCAGCTGCAGCCAGGTTTATCGAGGTGTTTTTTTTTTGTGTGTGACATTTAGATAAAAAGTGTTCATAACTAGTTATAATTTACGTCCTTAGTGTTGACATGCAGCCAGGTGTTGGCACAAAGTCACAGTCAGTGTTTTTAATGGTAGCGTTTTATTGGTGTTTTAACTTGGAGACAAAAAAAAGAGGGTTGTATCATCTTGATTTAAGTGTTATAATTTCAGGTCTTAATGTTTTCCTCTGGGTGTTTCTGTGTTAGCTTCAGTAAAGAGCCAAAGTCTCACCCCGTTAGGTTTATGCTGCATTCACGTAAGGTCGGCAGTAAACTGTAAAAACCATCCGTTACTCTAACTTGGGAGCATTAAAGACTTTTTTCAATATGGTTACACCCATAATTAGGCTTTTAGTCACACCAGATAAATAGCCTACATTTTAAATTTTTATTGTCTTGCATATTTGAAGCATATGCATATTTAGAAGAATATGTTATATGTGTTTAACACGTGTTAATATCAAATTTCTATTAGATGTATCTTCTGGTGATGGAAGCTTAAAGTGTCAGTGACCCAACATTTTCTTCCCACATTCTGCTTGTAATTTAGTTCAGTTACAACTTGACATGAATGCAGCATTCACAGGCACACTGGCAAAGATTAGTGAGAGATTATTTGAACACTAAGAAAATACATTTTTATGTTTGATTAAAGCTATTCACATTTCATCAGAAACAGATGCTAGTGGAACAGAAGGTAGTGAGAATGCGGCTCTCTTTAGAGCATGTGTTGAGTCTTAATATTAATAGTATTGATAATATGTGTGGTTGTATTCATAACTTATTAAAGTAATGTTTGTACTTCACAGGGTGCTATATGGGAATAAGATCACGGAAATTTCCAAAGGACTGTTGGAGGGACTGTTTAGTCTGCAGCTATTGTGAGTACACACACACACACAAACGCAAACAATTGTAGTTGCAGCTAAGAGGTCACATCCGCATCTCATTGATATTCTGCTGAAAAGTGCTTACTTAAAACATCGCCATCAGAGTGGAGACATTATGATTGAAAGCCATCATCACTGACCTGTAACATTTGAAACACTTGATGTTGAATGAATCGTAACAGGATAAGCCTTCATCCCCCACCTCTCTCTTCCTTCTTCTGTCGCTTCTTTCTTTCAGGTTACTGAATGCTAATAAGATAGCGTGTCTGCGTGTGGACGCATTTCAGGACCTCCACAACCTCAATCTGCTCTCTCTATATGACAACAAGCTCCAGACCATCGCCAAGGGGACCTTCTCGTCGCTAAGAGCCATACAAACACTGTGCGTGCACACACACACACACACACACACACACAGCTCAGTGTACACACAGATCAGACTTGGCCATCATCATCATAATTGAACAACTGTGGACATAAACAAAACTCAATTATATTTTCCAAATAGCACTGTAGAAAGCCCAAAGAAAACACTTAAATATTGTTGAAAAACAGCTGTTGTTTATGTATTTTAGATTTGGGAATATTTGTTGTTTGTTTTTCCCACTTATAATAACTACTTATTTTTAAATGCACCATTTTGCAATCAATCAGAGAAAAGGTACATACTGTATACTAAGTTCAGCATTTTCCAGAGTCTTAATAGACTTTCATCTGACTGAAAAACTTTGTTCTAGCTCCCCTGGGTACATACTCATTGCTCTGTCTCTCTTTGCTATTTACTGGATACAACAGGAGGGTGCATTTTAATACATTGAAAATAAAACACAGACTGTCTCCTATAATGCATAGCACATTACAGGCTGATTTATAACAGCGTTCAAGTATTGAAGGGTGGACTTTTCCTTCAATAAATTTCATTTCACCCTTTAAGGACCCTGTCCTCATGAAACATAAATCAGTTTGATGTTAGATTGATGAACACTGTCAATTTATGTCATAAGATCAATGCAAGAGTTTTGTCAGACTAATGGTAAAAATACTAATGTGTTACAATCCCGCAAATATGAAGTTGTCTGAACATGGGTTTCTCAAAACATACAGCACCCACATTGAGTGACTGGTTACACATCATCAAGTGTTTCAATTCAGAAGATTAATGGATGATAGCAGTGTCCACCAAGGCTGTTAGTTTATACATCAGCCCACCTCGGAGTGTATTCAAATCACTGTTCAGTTTCCATCCTTATTTGCATAAAAGTTAAACATTTTACTTTGCTGGTTGCCTGGGGGCCCACGAGGCCTTGTTTGAGTCCCATAGTAAATGAATAGGGGCAAACTTTGCATCTCCTCGCTCCACAGTTAGTGGATTTTTGCCATAAGGGATTTATTTGCCATTGGTTAACTTCTACCAAAAGAGTATAAATGTGATTTTAAAATCATTTTTCAAACAAATAAATAGCGGTTTGCTTGCTGACCATTGACTTTTATCAATAATATATAATCCCAGTAGGTTGAAAAGATTGACAATAAACACATGTCATTGTAGTGTCATTAAAGTAGAAGAGAGTGAAAACCTACAGGTTTTTTCTACAGGATGTCCTGTAAATGAGTCCAAACTTATTTGACAGATCAAAAGTTAACAAAATAAAGGCATGAGACATGATTTTATTACACACCTGCCATCTAATCACAAACAAGTATTTTCTGTGGCTATATCCATGGTCAAAAAACAGAACTGTTGTGAACTGAATGTTCACAACGATATATTGTTCTGACAGCTTACTTGTGTGTTTTTGTGTGCTCCATGTGTCTGTGTCTGTGTGCGGGTGTCATCAGTCACTTAGCCCAAAACCCGTTTATCTGTGACTGCCATCTGAAGTGGCTGGCAGACTACCTGCAGGACAATCCCATCGAGACGAGTGGTGCGCGCTGCACCAGCCCTCGGCGGCTCGCCAACAAACGAATCGGACAAATCAAGAGCAAGAAGTTCCGCTGCTCAGGTACGAACACACGCTGAACTGTCCTACGCATAATACCCAACACTGACACACTGTTTGCTGTCCTGTATTCTCATTCTGTGTCTTCCTGCTGGGAGTTTCCCTCAGCCTCTCTTTACTAACCTCAGCTCCCTGTTTGCAGCATTTTCGTGCAGCTCTCATTGCACCACACACACACACACACACACACACACACACATAAATATAACCAATGAGCTCTCTCTTCTAGTGAAGCTTTTTGTTCTTTTGTTGTATTTCACTTTCACTCTCTCTTTCTCTGTTTCTCCATTAGCTAGAGAACAGTATTTCATCCCAGGTATTGTACATTGAGCGTGTGCGTGTATGTGTGTGTGTGTGTGTGTGTGCAAGACACTGTTTGGACCATCACTGCGGATGCTGCACACTCACACACTCTTGACACTTGGAGTGATTTACCTTGACTGATACCTTTTGAATGCCAAGACATTTTCTTTTAATGGTCTAACACCACAATGCACCACGTCCAACCAGGCACCAGGTAATCACACTAATGTCCTTGCACTGGGTTTTTTTGATCGTAACCGTAACCTTGACGATAGAGGGAGAAAAACATTTGGATTAATAAGCTCAGGCTGCTATCAGCTGCGCTCTACATGTGAGACTCTGTATAAATGAAAGTATATTGGCACAGTGATCAGAAGACTGTTTTTAATACTAGTCCTCACTTCTTAGCACGTCTAATGATAGCTAATGTACGAGCGTGTGTCCGCGAGTATCTGTGTCTGTTTCGCCCACTGCAGAACATCAAAAGGTCACACAGTTACCATGCTCAGAGGGGCGCTGGGAAATATGTAAATCAGACATGCATATGAGATCAGTAGCAGGGCTAAAGGCGGTCATTACCACAGCAGCACACAGATGAGGCATGGTGTGTGTTGGATGAGAGAGAGTGTGTATGTGTGTGTGCTCACTGCAGTCATTAACTCAACGGGAGGGCAGAGGTTCCAAAGCCCAGATACCACATAGGGGGCAAAGCTGAATAATTTAAGAACATTTGTGGTTGAAAAGTTGAATAAACATGTTTTATTCGGAGGTACAACCTTGGAATTGCGCCTTAGATCAATACATCTAAAATCCTCTGTTTTATTTTGCATCATGTCCCCTATTTCACGGTGTATTATTTTGGATCCTATCTCATATTCCAGTTTTTGTTTTTTTTCGGGGCACTTTAATTCCAGTTTTATCCCTCCAGCCGTTTCTTGTTGAGTCTAAGATTGGACCTTCTGAAGTGACTGATGTCAAAGAATACACAAAACTAAATAATGTACTTGCACTTGAGAGTGTTTAGAACTGACACAATTTTATTGTTCACTGACATTGCTCTTTTATTTGGTTATTTGTGCTTCTTGTCATCTCGCAACCCCCAAAACAATCAGTCGTGCTTCAAGCAAACGAGGACGGGATGTGTGTTGGATGAGAGCCCCCACCAAATGTCATGTTCTGCCAGCACGATTCTCACTATTCACGAGCCATTACCCCTTTAAATGAATCACTGCCTGGGGGACTGCACACGAAAAAAATTGCTGCATTTTTTCTCAGTTTTTCATCAGCTTTTTCCCTCCTGTTCAAATAAACCAGTGAAATCCCTTCTTCTTTCTCCTACTGCCTCTCTCACACACTCAGGAGTACACCATGTCGGCTGTAAGTAACACACACACAAACACACACGATTCCTGCGTCAACTTCGTATCCCTCACCTCTCGTCCCTTGAGCCGGGCTCTGACCTTTGACCTTTACCACCGTGACCTTTGATCCCCCCTCCCCATGACTCCTCTTTGTCTATTTACAAACAACAACAATCAGAAGATTCACAAGATTTACATTTTATTAAACAATGGTTCATTAATTGTGTGAGTGCGTGCGAGCGTGCGTGCGTGCCCATGTTTGTTGGTATACGTGTGTGTGTGTGTGTGTGTGTGTGTGTGTGTGTGTTCCTAGAAGTCAGGGCTTCTCTTGCCTTCAGTGCTGCTGTAACTCTCCTCCCACTCCTCTAGCTGCTGCTCTGTTCTCGTGTGTTGTGTCTGTGGGTTTAGAAGTCTTTAGATGTTCCCCAAGACTTCCCCACCTTTATCTTTTCTGTACTTTCCACCCTGTCTGATCTTGTCCTCCTCCTCTTCGTCCCCTCCTTTTTTTATTGCTCCTCTTTTCTCTTCCATACATTTCCTCAAGCCAGATCGCTCTGTCTTTCTCTTGCTTTTCAGCTCTCAACTTTCCATCTTTCTTCCTTGGATTCTTCCTCTTCTTATATTTATCTTACCTTCTCTCCTCTCTCTTTCTTGACATTTTCTGTCCTGTCCTCTTCTCTCTCTCTCTCACTCCTTTTTTCTTCTTTCTTCTCCATCCCTCTGCTCATCACTCATTTCCTTTCCTTTCCTCTTCTATCCTTCCCATCCTCCCATCTCCTCCTTCTTCTGCTCCTCAACCCCCCGATCCTACTGCTCTCCTCTCCTATTCATTTCATCTCCTTCTCATCTTTTCCTCTACCCTCCTCTCCTCTCCTACCTCTACTCTCCCACACATCCTCCTCCGCCTCATCCTCTCCCCCCTTTCCTCCTCCTCTCCCTCTGTCCTTCCCACCCCTGTGTTCCAGCGGAGGAGCAGTCAGCAGGTTGTTCCTTTGTGCTTGATCTAACCATGTGGCTGCCAGGTTCCTATAGTGGAACATGGTTCTGTCAAGCACCATGGAACGGCCCTGCAAAACCCTACAGCATGACCAAGACGCAAGAGACAGCAATCTCCTGTCACCCCCTGCAACCTCTGTGTGTGTGTGTGTGTGTGTGTGTGTGTGTGAGAGAGAGAGAGAGATACAGCCTTTGTGTGTGTACAGTATGATAGATGACTGCCTGGGTGTGTGTAAGCATTTTGCTGCTATGATCTAATGTTTGATGCTGTTTTGTTTGTGCTGTGGTTTCTAACACTAACAGTTGCTTTGTAGTCTGACAGGACTGAAAAACTCCAGTATGTTTGTTCTTGTGTGGATGCGTGTGGGGCTGCGTACACGTCTTGATCTCGACAGTGTGTGTGTGTGTGTGTGTGTGTGTGTGTGTGTGTGTGTGTGTGTGTGTGTCTTGTGAACTTGGCTCCTTTGAGGCCGTGATACACATGCAGCTTTTTGATTTAATGCTCGTGGGGGAATGTTGCGTCCGATCATAATCAGCATTGTTTTTCAAACATGTTTGGTTCATTTTGACAGTTTACACTCCAAACAAAAGCAGCACAGCCCCTCTGCATAATTTCAAAATTTCTTCCATTGTATCACAGCCTTCACTTTGGCCATCCTCTGTGTTTTTGTTGGGACCGGTGCCAGTAAATGCTGGGGTTCAACTCTTGCATGGCGAGGGCATTCGGTGACATTGTGCTTGTGATTGTGACCAGGTACAGAGGATTACCGCAGTAAGCTAGGAGGGGACTGCTTCGCCGACTTGGCCTGCCCCGAGAAGTGCCGGTGTGAGGGAACCACAGTTGACTGCTCCAACCAGAAACTCACCAAGATACCGGATCACATCCCCCAATACACAGCCGAACTGTGAGTCATGCTGTTTTCGTCCACTGCAACATGTATTTGTTTGTGGTATAGAGGAAACCTTGCCTCTGCGTCTCCTCCTCCTCCTCTTCCTCCTCCTCCTCCTCCTCTATCACTGTCTCTTCTGTTGTTGTCTCTTTTTGTCTCTGACCACCTCTTCTCTTCTCTGTTCCTAGGCGCCTGAACAACAATGAATTCACTGTGCTCGAGGCAACGGGGATCTTCAAAAAGTTGCCTCAGCTGAGGAAGATGTGAGTCAGACATGTTGTAAATGTAACGGGAACAAAGCGTCACATGTGGTTGTCAGGAAGTCATACTCAGGTCACACAAAGATGAAAAACGTGTATTTCAACTCCTCATTCTATATTTGCTCAATTCCCAAATTGCTGTCTATGTCCTCCTCTCGCTCACTCCGTATCTTTTTTCTCTCTTTTCATTCTTACTGCCTTCTTACCTTTCTTGCTCCTGCTTCCCACTCTTTGCAGTAACCTGAGCAATAACCGTATCACTGACATAGAGGAGGGGACATTTGAAGGAGCCTCAGGGGTCAATGAGCTGATTCTGACCTCCAACAGACTGGAGAACATACACCACCGCATGCTGAAGGGACTCGGTGGCCTACGCACACTGTGGGTACACACATACACACACACACACACACACGCACACACAGTTACATAAATGCATATGCAATCACATTATCATATCAAGTATGTGTGCAATATTCAAATATGCTCTCACATCCTGTGACAATGTCCACACAAGCATTTAAAACATGTCAGCATGCATAATTCACATTTTATATTATCATAAATATATCTAGTCTTATTCCAAATGAATACACCTAATAATTTGTGCCTGTGTGTGTGTGTGTGTGTGTGTGTGTGTGTGTGTGTGTGTGTGTGTGTGTGTGCAGTATGCTGAGGAGTAACCGTATCAGCTGTGTGAGTAACAGCAGCTTTGTGGGGTTGAGCTCAGTGCGTCTCCTGTCACTCTACGACAACCAGATCACCTCCATGAACCCCGGAGCCTTCGACACACTGCACTCCCTGTCCACACTGTGAGTACACACACACGCACACACACGATCTCTTGAACACACATATACAAATGAAAATGTACAAAAACACACACAAAAAAGCAAAAGTCAGCACTTACCACTCCTCTCTTTGTTCTCCAGAAACCTTCTGGCCAATCCTTTCAACTGTAACTGTCACCTGGCTTGGCTCGGTGATTGGCTCAGAAGAAAACGCATCGTCACCGGCAACCCTCGCTGCCAGAGTCCTTATTTCTTGAAGGAGATCCCCATCCAGGATGTAGCTGTCCAGGACTTTGCCTGTGAAGATGGTGAGACGGGACAGATTCACTCTTTACACGTGACGCTCTGTAACATCTCTCATTTCTTATTAAAATAATAATAATTATTATTTTTTGTCTTCCTTCCTCGCCTCCCCCACCACCACTCCATCCATCTATCTATCTCTTTCAGGCAACGATGAGAACAGCTGCTCTCCAGTACTGAGGTGTCCAGCAGAGTGTTCCTGTCTGGACACTGTGGTGCGCTGCAGCAACAAGGGCCTCACCACGCTGCCCAAAGGCCTGCCCAAAGAGACCACTGAGCTGTGAGTCAGAGACCAACACATCATTCAGTACAGTCTAACTGGTTCAATCACTTTACTCACTACTAGCTTTGTGAATTTATTTTGATGGTACTGAACACGTCAGTAGTGCTTATGCAGTGCTGATGTCTCACGTCTTGTAAATGTGTTTATGAGACCCACGTTTACGTTGCTGTCGTTGTGGTATTAAAGTTGTTGCCTCAGAAAACTTTAAACTTTTTGTATTGTACATTTGAATTAATGTTTTCACCTACTGAAGCTGTACTTAGTCAGAAAACATGTGAAAACCCCACGCATTAGCAAACAGGCTCATAGAGACACAGGTACACATACTTAAGGCTCACAGAGGATTTTGTTCCGGAAACTCATCTCAACACAAGCACACACACACACACACACACACACACACACACACACACAATCACAATCACAATCCCTGATGATTAGAAAATGATAGTCTTAAATTAAACATCAGACAGCAGGCGTGGTGGTGTTTTCCATCATTTCACTATTTCTCCTGTGGGGAACATGCTTTTTCCAATATTAATAAAGGCTTAATTAATATGCTGGATTAATAGCATATTGTCACACAGTGATAGGATCTCAGTCGTGCATTGTGTGTGTGTGTGTGTGTGTGAGAGAGAGAGAGAGAGAGAGAGGGCGGTTGTGCTATATTAGGATGCCTGTGGGGATAATAAACTTTAGTGTTTATTATGGCTGTAGCAGTAATGACTGCCACACTGCTGGAGATGAGGAATGTCCCACATGGTTAAATAACTTAATTTTCTCCCGTCTTATTTTCTCTCCCTCTCGCTCTCTTTTCCAATCCTCCTTACATGTCCCCATATTTGTCTTTTTACCTGTCTCGTTTGTTTCCAAACCTCCTCTCGCTCTTTCTTTCTCTCCCTGTCTGTCTCTCAGGTATCTGGATGGTAACCACTTCACTCAGGTTCCTGTGGAGCTCTCCAATTACAAACACCTGACACTCATGTAAGTCCATGCACCCACATGACCTCAGCAGAGGCACATTACACGCGTACGCTCAGACATTAATTCACAAATGACGAGGCCAAAGTTTTGCACAGTCAGACACACTTTTAATCAGGATTGTGACTTGGCCTGTGTTCCCTGCACTCTGCTTTTAAAGACCAAAACTAACTGACATTCACTTGTGATGCAACCTCGTTTGGCCCTGATGTGGGCGTGGCATTTGTTTATGCATGTGTTGACAGTGCCATCCTGTGTGTGTGTTTTATGTATATGTTATTGTTTCCTTTTCAGTGATTTGAGTAACAACCAGATCAGCACGTTGTCCAACCACAGCCTCAGTAACATGTCCGAGCTGCTTACCCTGTGAGTCTGGCTTTACATCAGTCCCTTTGCAATGTGTGTGTTTGTGTGTGTGTGTGTGTGTGTGTGTGTGTGTGTGTGTGTGTGCGTGTTCTGTTTTTCTGCACATATTTATTGTTGAGATGTCATATAGTCACACATGAATAGTGCCCCATGTGGGCCACCATATAGTAGGTCTCATGGGAACAGATTTTTTTTTCTTCCGTGCAGCATTTTATTAAATCACAAAGCCACTGAGTGTGCACCCTGAAGCAGTTGAAAATATTGTCACCACACAGCCAAACGTACAATAAAATGCTGACCTCACACAAACCACTGCAAAACAACAACAATTACTGTAATAATAAATAATGCAGAAACTAAACAGTCAAGGAGTGTAAAGTGGACTGGTTTGGGACAATGTGGAAAACAGTACGAGTACCTTCTGTAGCCTACATCAATATGTTGTGTTTTCAGTTACTGACTGTAGCGGGTGTATCAACGTGTTTCTGTAAATAAAATCACCCCAGAAAAGGACCAAACTGCACATAAAAATCTGATCCAACAGGGCAAAATAAAATCCCCACTTTGGGTGCAAGACGTTTGCATTTGTGCGTGTGTGTGTGTGTGTGTGTGTGTGTGTGTGTTTGAGCTCGGATGGATGTGTTTGTGCCGACAAGTGTGTTGAATTGCGTGTCTGTGTTTGCTCGACTGCTTTGCTCAGTGGAATGTGGTCATAAACAGGATTGTGCTCTGAAATGCCCTGCTGCATATGAAGATATCATGAAAACGTTTTCTGCATTTCTCTTCATGCCAACATGTTTATTCTGTGTGTAAAGAATCCTGAGCTACAACCGCCTGCGGTGCATACCAGTGAGGGCGTTCGATGGACTCAAGTCTCTCCGTTTGCTGTGAGTACCTGTCAGACAACACTTGTAAGGTGGAGGATAACTTGGAAATCAGATGGAGGCAGACTTTCAACATCCACACTCTCTTCTATATTTCTGTGCCCCTTTTTCTCTTCCCCACTCGCCCTTACTTAGGTCTCTCCATGGTAACGACATATCACTGATACCAGAGGGAGCTTTCAAAGACCTGTCATCGCTCTCCCACCTGTGAGTAACATACACACACACATCCTAGTCTTTCCCTTGGATTGAAGCGTCCTTCCTTTTCTTACTTGATAGAATTGCAAAAGAAAAAAAGGCATTATTATGACAAAAGAGTCATTTCTCATTGTCCAAAAGGAAGATGTCTGTTAGGTGAGGCTTGTCTATGAACGTATCGTGCTGCCAACAGTCACTGAGCAACAAACCCATCTACAGCTACCTCTTCACTTCTGCTCTCCTCTGTTAGATTTAGGTTTTGAGCAGCTAATACTTTATACCTGTATCTCAAAAATGCCTGTCCTTTTGCCACAGGATTGGCAATTGATAATATTATCAATTAATTATTAATATTAAGTATTGACTTGACATTTAATTTAATTGCTGGTGTATATATAGTGGGATTGTAGACTACCTTCCACCTCTGAGCAGTCCCCCACTTTTTGTGGCTACAACTGCAAATCTGGTTTTGTAGTTACTTTGTTTGCTAAATCTCCTAAATAGTTTTACAGCACCAAACACCCACACTTGGGGGCCGTGACACCTTTAATCAATAGTCAGACAAGCAGCATATAAACACAGGAGACTGCTGAAAATGATAAACTGAGGTAACTAAGAACTGAATACTGTCTTCATACACTAAAGAACTTTGCTCTCTCTTCAGTTTACTGATGTTTACTTTTAGCACGGTATCTCAAAACTAAGCACTCTGCAGAGAGAGCACAGAGGTTATACTGGCTGCACACAAGGGATGGAGGGAAGTGAAGGATGAAGCAAATAACTTGAGTTAGCTGATGGTGGGAATGCCAGTGAGGGAGTGCCTGTGTCCGCCCTGCGGTGCTCACTAGGATCAGCACCATGGATAGCGCTTTGACAAGCTGCTGCTTTTTCTGGTTATATCCCACTACAGACTGCTAGTCTAATATTACTTCTACCCTCAAACAGAGCTGGGAGTGGCTCTACCTTCCTTTTTGACCTCTTTACTTTCTCTTTTATTTTGTCTGCCCCGCCTTGTGTAAAGTGTCCTTGGGTCTCCTGACAGGCGCTATATAAATGCAAGCTATTATAATTATTTAACAGTTCATTCAGATCTGTAGTTTGAATGTAGATAATAAATTCACATGTATAACTTCACAATATCATAATATCGTTACATTTTTAATATCATAATACCAAAAACGTAACAGATAAGGCAGAGGTTGGGGGTGGTGGAAGGAGTTGTAGCAGCAAGTTATCAGCAGAGTAATAGTGTCAGGTGTTAGTGACGTGTCAGGTTGTAAAGGCAGTGCTGTACAGCCACATGAATATGATTGGCTACTACTCCGACAGCAGCCAGGTAGTTGATGAATGAGCCAAATTATTTTCTTTTGTTTTGACTTTGTATTCCAGCAAATCGAAGCTGATATGAAACAACGAGTCTGAGGTTAAAGTGTTGTCTTTTCCTGTGTCCTGTTATTATGGCTGAACATTGTCCGGGTCTCCTCTCTCCGTGTGGCTGGCAGGGCTCTGGGTGCCAACCCGCTGCACTGTGACTGCCACATGCAGTGGCTGTCAGACTGGGTGAAGAGTGGCTACAAGGAGCCTGGCATTGCCCGCTGTGCCGGGCCTGGTGACATGACCGACAAACTGCTGCTCACCACGCCTTCCAAGAAGTTCACCTGCACAGGTAAACATACACTGACGCACACATACAGTGCTGTAGCGCAGGAATACATGCACATGCCAGCAGATATACAGTACATAAATACAAACACATAATTGCACTTTATTACGAACAAAAGCGAGCAAACAAACTCTTTGCAGACAAGCAGGCCATTGTTATGCAGTGCCATCAAATATATACACACTTGATGAGGACTCCTAGAGGAGACCACAAGTTGCCATTTATAAATCGCTGCTGTCCATTGAAAAACCATATGTTGCATTTTGGATAGTTCAATGAGTTTTACATGGTTTTGTTTACCTGAGAAATAGGATAATAAGTCTGAACCCACAAAAAAGCATTCCGATTATTTGAAAACATGAAATGTTTTTCACTGGACACCAACAAAATGTTAATTGTTAAATTTATATAATAATAAAAATCCACAAATTTGCTTGTGAGCATTATTGCGGCTGTAACTGTGTGCTGTTGACCGTTAAACCTTATTATATCACATTAACCATGAATACATGACTGAAACCTATTTTTAACCTAATCTAACTGACGCACTGTAGAAGTCCCGGGGCCTTGTGGTTTCCTGGTGCCAGGTAAAGTAGCCAATCATATCCCAGTACTTCCTCCTCAGTCTCTCCTTCCCCAGCTCCTCTGAGACAGTCCCAGCCCAGTTTTCCTCATCCTCTGAGCCCAGACTGAACCGCTCTTCTTTCCCCTTCAGCCCTCATGTTATGACCAGCAATGTGTGTCCCGGTTGTTAGAACTTGGTGTTGTGTCCTCTGTACATGTCATGGCCTTGCAAAGAAAATCTAATTTATGACCCAGTAACTTATCTGCAAATATCTTTGTTTAAGCTTTTAAGTGCTTACCCTATTTCATAGTACAGGAGTATAATATCATTTTTATCTACAATTTATTAATAAATTAGATTTTTTTGCCCTAATAAATTCACAATATTAGCAGATTATTATAAAATTCAAAGTGAAGAAGTCAGAAATACAAAGCAGCCAGTGAGAAAACCACTATGTTTTTCTGCAGCACAAAAAGTTGACTTCTGGAGGATGTGAGGTTTATGCAGGACCCCTGATAATGTACAGCTGCCTGTGTGTCTGTCAACCTATGTATTCTGACTCATTTTTCTCCCCTAAATGTACAACATTATATAAAGCTAATCGTATCTCTGGGGTGTATGGTTTGTGTGTGTGGGTTGGTGTGTTCGTGTCGAACAGGTCCAGTAGATGTGAGTATCCAGGCTAAGTGTGAGCCCTGTCTGTCCAATCCCTGCAAGAACGATGGCACCTGCTCCAATGACCCTGTGCACTACTACCGCTGCACCTGCCCCTATGGATTCAAGGTATACACACACACACACACACACACACACGAAAAGCCAAAAGGGTCATATTCACTTGCTCACACATCTTTCATAACCACAAACTGGAAAATAGATGCAAACGCTTGGCAATTATAAGAAGCCGTTGTTCTTTGAAATCACTACATGTACAGTATGTGTGTGTTTGTGTTTGCATGTAGGGACAGAACTGTGAGGAGCCCATTCATGCCTGTATCAGCAACCCATGCGATAACAGTGGAACTTGTCACCTGAAGGAAGGAGAAGGGAGCAACTTCTGGTGAGAAATAATAAAATTGTTTTATTTTTCAGCCTGGTTAGTTTTTGGTGTTATCCCCAAATGGATTATGTTGAAGTGGTTATTTTCCACATATATGTGTTTATTTGCCTTGTGGAAACTGTGTAATGTCTTCTGTGGCTTTAGAGGGGGTTTCTGTGTCAGTCCCCCAAATTAAAGAAAGTGTGATTTTAATAGCCGGTAGGGCGGCTTTCTAAGTTACTATCTGCCACAATGTCTTTTCTAATGCTATGACCAGGTGTCAAGTGAGAGATGTTCAAATTCTACACATAGACACAATTAAACTAGTTATTTAAACCACCTCTGTGGAAGTGACGGTAAAAGTGAAAGCAACCCAAATGTCTGCTTTGTCCATTGCTTTGTAAAACTATGTGTGTGTGTGTGTGTGTGTGTGTGTGTGTGTGTGTGTGTGTGTGTGTGTGAGTACTGTATGTTAGGGAGATTTAAGTAGAGCCACAAGGAAGATTGAAAGAAATAATTGATTAGTCAATATGGTAAAACGGGATGAAGTTGATGAGTAAATGGTTATCGTAACAGATCTGAACGAGGGCCACAGATCCAAGAAAATAAGATCCAGGCCATACAAAACTGAAATATTCCTTCATGTTGACCTAAAAATAAACACAAAGAAACATCTACAAAGAGATGCGGTGTAGACCAGACATCAGTTACCAGATCTGAGATGCCAATAAACAAGTGGACCAGTTGTTATTGAGAACACATTAGTGGACATAGCATGTAATCTGTGGACCCTCAGGAGATAATTCCATTAATGATACTGCAGCACCACTAATGACAGGTGGAAATGAGTGTACAGGAGGTAAAGGCTCAGGGGACCAGTTGTGTCCTCAGTCTGTCTCTGAGCTGGACAGCCTCGCTGTGAGAATCGCCTTCTCTTCATTAGGCTGTTTAGTATTAACAGGAGGGGAGCTAACGCCTGTCTGCAATCCAAGCAGATTTTAACCTCCCACACAGAAAATTAGACCAGCCCAAGATCACAGCTCCTCCTGTTTCTCTCCTTGTGTCTTCTTCTTTGCCCTCTCTCTGTCTCTTCTGTTACGTTTTCATTTCAGCCTTCCCCTCCTGTCTTTATTTCCATCTTTGCACACTTTCTTTTTCCTCTGCGGTGGAGGGGGGTGGAAAATTCATCATGAAGAGTTGTCATTGACTATATAATGAGATATTAATCCATCCGAGTGTGTGCTGCATAAGAGCTCTTTATTAGACCCATAATATACCACTCTGTGTATGTGTGTGTGTGTGTGTGTGTGTGTGTGTGTGTGTGCGTGTGTGTGTGCATGTACGCAGTAATAAACCTGAGTAGTAGTTACGGAGTTGAGGCACGCTCACGTTAACAGAATAATGACTTTCGACTGGGGATATTTAGATGGAGCTGACACTGCTGTTATGAGCTGCACGCATGGATAGTGTATGTGTGTGCGTTTGTGTGTGTGTGTGTGTGTGTGTGCGCGCGTGTGTGCATGTGTGTGTATCATCCAGAGGTGCCAAAGATTTCTGTTGACAATGTTCTGTATGCAGCTCTATGTGCGTTTATCCTTTGATACCTGCTCATGGGTGTGTTTGTGTATGTGTGTGTATCCGTGTGTGTCCTTGATCTCAGGTGTGTGTGTCCAGAGGGCTTCGAAGGCGACACGTGTGAGATCAACATCGATGACTGTGAAGATAACGACTGTGAGAACAACTCCACCTGCGTCGATGGAATCAACAACTACACGTGCATGTGCTCACCAGAATACACAGGTAACACATGTTTTTCTTAAACGACATCGTCAGTATTACCAAATATAATCTAAGCTGGATAATATAACCATCCTATAGGTTTATATATCACCATCAGTTTGAATTATTTCACTTTTTTTTGAGAAATCAAGTTTGTCCTTCAATTTGGTATTGCATATGGCTAAAAATACTATAATACCCATGAACCTTGGCCGCCGTCAGCATGAAGAAGATTCAAAACACTTCGCCGGTACAGTTGAGAACAAAGACATAGTGGATCTGAATTAATCCAAAATTGACCCAGAAATTAAAACTGAATTGATTTCAGGTGCTCATTTAGTTTTTCAGATCAGTTGTGTAGCGCTGTGATTGAATGTTTCTTGCCAAAAGGCGCCTTGGCAGTCGTAGTACCTCAACGTTCTTATATCCACAATCTCGTAGCTTTGACTTTTTAGAGAAACAGATATTTTCTAACACAGTCGTTTATCTTTTCCATGAGTTTAATCCTAGCTGTAGAAGAGCTCCAGATGTGAGTCATGTAACATTTTCTATGGAAAAAATAAATGGGACTTTTACTTCTGGAACCAGAGGCGCCCGAAATAGCTGCTGCCATTTTACATAGATAAACATGGCCTTTCACATTAATAAACTGCAGACGATTCCTATTTTGTTCAAACTAACACTGGTCTGTTGCTACTTGTTTGTCTGCTTTGCACTGTGCTAATCATCTCTGACTGCTAACCTTTGTGGCGGTGTTCTCTCTCTGTCTTTCTCTGTCTCGCTGTCCTGTGTCTTTTTTTTTCCTGTCTCGCTCTGCTTTCTATCGTCTTTCGTCTGTTTTCTTGTGGTTGCAGCTGCTACCAATGAGGTGGAGAGAGGTTAGTCTGTTCTTCTCTGTGTCCTTCCTGTCACTCTCTCCTTCCTTCCTTCCTTCCTTCCCTCATTTCATGTGCTTTATCCATGCTTCCCAGAAATGTGATATTCAGTGCCACAGACTTAGTCATGCAGTCATGCGCCATGTTAGCAGTGCATGTCCTTGATGTTCCAACAGACCGCTGAGTTTCTAATTCGTTCCCTCAGATATCTTGGGTTACCCTGCTTGCTGCTTTTTAAATACATGTTATTGCCATACTAAAGTCAAATATTAATAATATTGTCATAATGTCATTATATTCCAGGTAAAGACTTTGACACTAAAGGAGAAGGCTGGTGATATTCTATATTATTGTTCGTCAAAAATCCCCATGAAAAGACCAAATCCAAACAACGCATTTGTCTCACTACTTTCCAATTTCCACCGCCTGTCTGTGGTACTCAACCCTGAGCCCATTCGTTCTTCCAGAAGCCCTAAATATTTAAAAACGAGTCACAAATACACACTTTCATTTTTAAAAAGGCAATTTCCTTTAACAGCTATGCACTGTATTTTTTTTAACTTGTGGTAGTAAATTGGTTTTGGTCTTTTCATGGGATTTGTTGACAATAAGAAACATATAGAAACTCATCAGCCATATCTTTTAAATAAATGCCCTTTTGATGTATCATAACAAGGACTGAAAGTTCCTTCCATTTTGTGACCAACCTTTTATTAGCTTGTCTCACTATTCACACAGAATTGTACTAAAATACAAATAATTGATATATTCATGTAAAATAAGAAACAAAGCAGCAAATACAAATAAAACAGCTGAGCCTAAAAGCACCCTGATTGGCACTTTGCATATTTTACGGAAAGTTTAACGTGTCAACTGTCGATTGGCAAACAAGCAGTCACAGTCTTTTATATACAAATCACCAGTTCTCTTAATGGCAGCTGGGTCCTGGCAGCTTTGTTGAAGCCATTTACACATGCAACTAACATTCCTTAAACTAATAGGCTGGGAAAAGAAGACACCCACTGTTTAATAAAGTATGTGAGGATTTCCATTTGAAAATAAGAATCTATTAAACTAATATGACTGCTTCTAAATAAGTGAGGTGGCCGCTTCTAAAGCACCTACATGCAAACACATCTCCTATCGTTTCATTGATCCCCTAGTGATCATGTAATTATTCCCAGAGTGGACTTGTCAGGAGTATTGGTTTATTCCCCAGTGCCTCATCAGTGAGTTGCTTGGAGTTCAGAGTTTCAGGATACACATGGGAATATCATCAGGAATATGACATTCGCAGAGATGAGATCATTTATCAGACCATTGTGTTGGTCCCGGCCACGAGAGAGTCATCCATCATCAGGATACACACAACACAGACATACACACACATTTCTGTGCATGCAGTACAGATACACACAGTACTGCAGATGCACAGAGATGCTCAATCATACTGAGATGCACAAGCAGGAACAAACTGAGAGGGAGTTGAAAAAAGTGTTTTATATTATAATTTCACCTTATTTTTTTCTTAATGGTATGCACAGTATTGAAAAGGTGTTGAGATGATTTGTGTGTGTTCGTGTGTGTGTGTGTTCGTGTGTGTTCCTAGGGGAACTATGTGAAGAGAAACTGGATTTCTGCGCTCCAGAGCTGAACCCATGTCAGCACGACTCAAAGTGCATTTTGACCCCTCAGGGATATAAGTGAGTGGAACACACACACACACACACACACACACACCTGTACACATACACGTGCATACACAAATGCAGAGTTGGTGGAGTTAGCAGTGTTTTCTTGTTTCTCTCCTGCAGGATTTGAGTACCAGCATTTCTCACACTGAAAAAATGTGTTTTTTGTGTGTGTTTGTGGACATGTTTTACTCATGTAGTGGGGACAATCAGTTTACAAAGTCACATTGTGAGGACTCGCCTTCCTTTTGGGGACAAAACACCAATCATTACATTTTAGGGTGAAGACTTGATTGTTAGGGTTAGTCATGTAGTGATTTATGGTTATGGCTGAGGACACACGGCTGTGTGTGTGTGTGTGTGTGTGTGTGTGTGTGAGTTGGGCTCCCTCATAATGTTTTCGGGTTCAGATTTTATCTGAAACTTGATTTTGTTTTACTCCCTCGCGATGTGTACTGGGGTCAGCACAGTGTGCCCGTGTGTGTCAATGTGTGTGTATGTGTGTGTGTGTGTGTGTGTGTGGTTGTTGTGTTGTGTCTGTATAAAGTCATTAATACATACTAGTTATGTGATTTATAAGGCATCTTGAATCTTAAACTTTCATTGCTTGAATCTTCTTTCTGTATTCTTGCTCCTCTTTAAGATGGGGGTTGTAATTGTGCGTGGGTCAAGAGGGAATTGCTTGTGTTTAAATATCTTAAACACATCCAGTTACACCCAATTCACCCACAGGCAGATATATGTTTAACAACTAGTAAAGTGCTGCTCAATCGTAGGATTAAAGTTCGGTATCAACAAGCATTTCTGTCTCTGTATGTGTGTACATTTTAGGTGTGAGTGCACTCCAGGCTACGTAGGTGAGCACTGTGAGCTGGATTATGACGACTGTGAAGAGAACAAGTGTCAGAACGGAGGTCAGTGCATTGACGCCGTCAACGGATACACCTGTGTCTGCCCAGAGGGATACAGGTAAGCAGCACATTGTGACTTTGTGTGAATATTTGCTTGACAATTGTCTTTAAGGTGGCAAAAAGTGTGGGGGGGTATTTATTTATGTATTTATTGGCAGTCTATCTATCAATCCATCTCAAAGTTGCACTATGATTCTGTGGTAATGAATTGTGGGTGGAGGAACTATACTCTCCTCCGCATTGGTGGGTTCAGAGTTTGATTTCCCAAATGAAGCTTGTTATTTTTGGCTGCCAACTCTCACATCTCAGATGTTGAATTGCCCCTGAAAGCACGCGTTCAGACTCACACAGGCGACAAGTTTCAAGTAACCTTTAAGCCTCTAGAGGTACATTTTCATAGCACACTACAGTTCATGCAACTCATACTTAATGTATCTCCATCATAGTTAATAATCTAAAAAACACTATTTGAGGCATACTTGCTGTATTCAATGTGTGTGTGTGTGGGTGTGTGTGTGTGTGTGTTGCAGCGGGTTATTCTGCGAGTTCTCTCCCCCGATGGTCCTTCCTCGCACCAGCCCCTGTGACAACCATGAGTGCCTCAACGGGGCACAGTGCGTTGTCATGGGAACAGACCCCCGCTGCCAGTGTCTCCATGGCTATGAGGGGGAGCGCTGTGAGACGCTTGTCAGTGTCAACTTTGTCAACCGCGAGTCCTACCTGCAACTTCCCTCCAGTCTCCTCTCACCAGAGACCAACATCAGCCTGCAGGTGTGAGCTTTACACCAAGTTTCAGCTCATTGTTTAGATTTGACTGTTTTGGTTCACTCTCACAGCATTATCTTTTGTGAAAAAAGCTCTAAAAGCCCACTGCACACTACCTGCTCGGGTAGAGCAACAAATGATCATAATTTTCAAAAGATAAGTAGCTATCTTTTACAGAAAAAAACCTTAGAACTAAAAGAGTATATATATAAATTTATATATGTATATATACTGTATATACTGTATATATATAATTTATTTTTTATTTTATTTTTTTTATTATTGGACTTGAGTTAGACACATCAACTTAACGGGTGAAGATATGTCAGTGTTGTCAAACAGCTTGTTTCTGCTGCTTCCAAGCTAAAAACATCAGTTATTGCAGGTTTTGCTATAAGTAGGAGTTTAAATGTAAGACTTCTATTTGTAATGGGGAGTACTTTTACATACTTTTTTTGTTACATTTTTGTTTTATTGGTACTTTTACTTACTTGAAGTCATTTAAACAAACATCCCGCTGTGTTTTCAGATTGCTACAGATGAGGACAGTGGTGTGTTGCTGTACAAAGGGGACAATGATCACATTGCCATGGAGCTGTACAGGGGACGCCTCAGGGTCAGCTATGATACCGGATCTTACCCTCCTTCTGCTATATACAGGTATATGTACATACAAGCAGGAACACACTCAGTGATGCCACTTTCACATGATGGATGATATAGACTGAATCTCTCTATTCTCTCTCTGTCAGTGTGGAGACAGTGAATGATGGTAGCTTCCATGCTGTGGAGTTGGTAGCAGCAGACCAGACTTTGTCCCTGTCCATCGACGGCGGGCCGCCCAAATCCATCAACTCCATCAGCAAACAGTCCACCCTGAACATAGATTCTCCGCTTTACCTGGGAGGTAAGGACACGGGTACGGTGTGTGTGTGTGTGTGTGTGTGTGTGTGTATGTGTGTGTGTGTGTGTGTGTGTGTGTGTGTGAGAATGACTCAAGAGAAAGACATGATAGATACTTAATTGTTCCACTGCATGAAAATAGTCTTATTCATTAAAGTTTTAAAGTAAAATAAATTACACTATCCGCACATCAATTGATTTGGGAAGACAATTATAAAGAAACAGGAATATTGTTTTTAATAATGGCCTGATTCACATTGTTGGTTACGTGTGACAATATAATAAAGGGACATAAAGCAGATTGTCACACAGTATCCTGCAGATGGCCAGAAATAACCCAGAGGCCCAGATAGACTTATTTAAAATCCCTAGCATAAAACATCAAACACAAATAACCTTGCCTTTTGATTTAGATTTTAAATTTGAAATATCGCTAAAAGTACCTTTAATTTGTTTTAGGAGAAAGGTAATGAGAAACGAATGCGTCCTTATATCACTGACTGGATAGAAAACTGCTCACTTTAGTGGAGTAACCAAGAAAAAAGCATATTGCCATACGTGTCCTGACTGATACCAGAAAGAGAGAACACATTTGAAATGCTTTCAGTTGTTGGTTTACAAAAGATTAAGTTTCTGTGTTTAGTCTTAAAACCTATGTTTTCATGTTGGCATGGGCATTTTATTTATTTATTTTCATTTTCTAAACTACTAAATCTTAATACATTTTTAGCTTAAATAGCTCACATAATTGGTGACACTGGAGTTACTATTTAATCCGTTGTCTCTAAATCTATTCTCTTATGTGACCTTTTATCTCAACACACATTGCATTCTTGCACAAAAGCCACAATTTAAATAAAATGTTATTTGATTTGATTTTGGTTTACTTAGATATGTACCTCTAATCACTTCTTTCTTCCTCCAGGTATGCCAGAACGTGCTTCAGCTTCCGGGGGTCTCTCATCCCTGCAGCATAGCTCAGGCGGACGCAACGGCACCAGCTTCCATGGCTGCCTCCGTAACCTGTACATCAACGGGAAGCTCCAGGACCTGGGGGCTGGGTTGGGGCCAGGGTCTCCAGGCTCTGGGACTGCACAAAGCACCACCAGACAGTGGCTGGGCCACGGGGTGGAGCCAGGCTGTCAGCCCTGCCAGAGAGGCGCCTGCGTCCAGGGTGACTGCCACCCAACAGGACATCGTGGCTTCACCTGCACCTGCCACCCGGGCTGGACGGGGACAGTGTGTGACCAGCAAGTCAACAACCCGTGTGATGGCAACAAGTGAGTGTGTTTTGTGTCACTTTACCTGTGTGTTGGTGATTAGGTGATTACAGTATTGGTATGAGTTTAAAGCCACAGTAAGTAAAAGGTTTGACAAGGTTTTTGTCCAGGGTCATATCGCACCAAAGTGACACTCAGCTACAGGATTTGTAAATCCTTCTCTTTCCTGTCTCTCTCTCCTCCGTTCTCAGGTGTATCCATGGTACCTGCCTTCCAATCAACTCCTACTCCTACTCCTGTCGCTGCCAGCCTGGTTTTGCTGGCGTACTTTGTGATGAGCAGGACCAGGATGCAGCTAACCCCTGCAGCCTGTCTCGCTGTAAACATGGCAAATGCAGAGTGTCGGGTCTTGGCAAGGCATACTGCGAGTGTAACAGTGGATATACAGGAGAGGGGTGCGACAGAGGTGAGAAAAACACAAACGCATGTACGTTGGGTATATCCGTGTGTATAAATTATTCCCTCTGTCTACAGCAAACTGACTTCTCACATTCTTCTAAAAATAATATATAATACTGTTCAAGCTTTTGAATACAAAGCATGTTTCTCTTAACAAAATCTCTTTTAAGTTTCTGCTTTGCTGTCTGTTACTTTCTCATCAATAGTGTCTCAGCAGTGTGTGTGTGTGTGTGTGTGTGTCTAACAGTGTATCTGCGTTAACGCTTTTAACCCGTTACTCTTTCAACTCAGCATCTCCTGAGCTTCCTCTTAATCCCTCGCGGGGGATTACTCAGGTGAGACTGTCTCGTCACATCTTCACATCGGCCTCTTTTTTCTCATTTCTTTCTTGATTGCTCTCCAAAATACAACTACAGACTCTGCCCCACATCACCCTGTTTTCACCTCATGCAATGTGTAGTTTAAGTAGTTTGCTTTTTAATTATCATCTTATGCACATTAATTTGTCAGTTCCCAAAAGTCCTAATATCTTATTTTTTTCTTATACAAGATAAACTATTTCTATTAGAGTATTAAACTCTTTCAAAGGTAACTGGTCTTGATGTTTCTTAGTAAGATATACAATCTATTTTTAACTAATGCTGACAAGACCCAAGTATGAACTGGTTATTGTACCAATATTTCACAATATTTTGCTTGTATTTGTGTCATCCCCCATGGTGTCACTTTGTCTCGTTTTACTGTCCTCGTCTTGTCCTCTCTACAGTCCACTGATATGTTGAGTTACTGTTAAGTTGTCTTCACCATTAAGATCACTTTAGTCATTGTGACGCTTCAAAACAGTTAGGGTGGATAACTTGTGACCTTTCTGTTCCCTCCTCGTGCCTGCAGAGGTGGCCTGCCGAGGGGAACGGGTCCGAGATGTCTACCAGAGACAGCAAGGCTACGCGGCGTGCCAAACCCAGGAGAAGGTCTCCCGTCTAGAGTGTCGGGGCAGCTGCCCGGGGGGAGCAGAAGGACAGGGCACCTGCTGCACCCCCCTACGCAGCAAACGCAGGAAATACACCTTCCAGTGCACTGACGGCTCTTCTTTCGTCCAAGAAGTGGAGAAAGTGGTCAAGTGTGGCTGTACAAAGTGTTCCTCATAAAAAAGAAAAAAAAATGAGAAAAAGAGACATCACCCTCAGCAGATTTCCTCACCTCCACATATGTTTTATGTTCCTGCCCGCCTTACTTGATCCCCATCCCACTTGTCCCGATTCCTCCTGAGAAAACCCTTCACCCTCCACAGAACCCCCACCCACCTCACCCCACCCCACCCCACCAACCCTGTTTTTGTTTTTTAAAAACCCTTAAAAAAGGCAAAAAAAAATCCAAGAGAAACAACTAAAAAAGAGTTTCTTTTCTTGTCAGTGCTGGACTGATGATTGATGCTTCCTCGGTGGGGATGTTGAATTGTATTGTAAAGTACAAAAACAGACTTATTTTTTATTATGAAGTGGAGAAAAAGACAAAAAAAAAACACCAACACAAGAGTTGACTTTTTCCTTACATCTACTTCTTTTCGTCGGTCATGATGACTCCAATGGTGTGCCACACTGTCTCTTCCCTGGAGGACGGACCAGTCACTGACGGCTGACCGCCTCCTCTAGACTTCCTGCTTCCTGTCTGTGAGTTGTGTGTTTTAGGAGTAACCTTAACTGGTAGTACCACAGACTCACCACTAGGAGGAGCTGCATTAAGGCATGGGAGACGGTGGGCAGTGATAACCCCCTACAACACAAGAAACCACCACTGTAGTCTGAGGTCTCCCTTAACAGACCTCCTGAACCCTCTGAGACTGTGTGCATGATCCAACACACAGCTGTGCTCCAACTTGTGGTATTTTCTACAGCTACTGAACAACACACACACACACACACACACACACACACACACACATACACATGCTCTCACCTGTAGACGTTATACATATTACCTGCCAGGTTAAATACACTACTCTCTGTTTATCTACCCCCAGTCATGAATGACAAGTATTTATTGTATCATAAATACCTGTACTTATTCAGTAGATCCCCTATGTATCAATCTGATTCTTTTAATATATATTAATTTATATTTGTCCTTATTTTTGTATTAAAAAGACATAATCTGTCAAGATAGCTGAACTAACAAAATGGTGTCCTTTATTTTGGTTGAAGAGAAGTTGTTTTTTTGATCACTGAAACTATTGTGCTTGCCAGAGACCTTAGTTACATTTTAATCTGCAAATGTGACGTGAAGACATTGTATATTTTTGTCGCGTTTCCTGAGAGTTTGTACTGTGCCATTACCAGAAGGTCTTTATATTAGAGTATAAATGTATAGATAATTTCCCTACCTATGTATTTCACACACAAATCTTGTGAGTAGCATTGACCCTAGAGGATGCTTAGAACTGTTTTTACCTTTTTAACAAATTTATGCTTAAGAATACTGTGACTTTTTCTAAATGAAACTACTTTGTTAGCCCCTTGGTCTCCGACGTTAACATGTTGCTGCTAAGTTTTTGTACCGTAGACTTGGATCCTGATCTGTATGTTATATAGAACTTCCTGCTCCTACTGTATGGGGGCACCTTGTGTAACAGATAAATATGTCCCCCCACCTCTACACATGTGCATTGTGCTTTATATTCCCCCCGTTCTCCATCCCCAGACTAATGTCAGTTCCCTGACTGATGTTTGTTTATTAAACACAATATTTACCTCACACTCCTCACCTTTGCCTTTTTTGTTGCAAGAGGTCATAAATGTTCCCTTCGACATACTGAAGGGAATTATTATTAAAGATTTGTAGCACAATAACGTTGACAGTAATCTTCCAGTATTCTTTAAAGATACTGTTCCTAAAATGGAGAATACAGCAGGGACTGTGCAATATGTCTTCATCCTCACAGTTACTCAGTCTCTAGTCTCTTATTCTTTCCCTTTATCTGCAACGTTTTTACTCCTGATCCCATATATTCCTATAAATAGAAGTATAGGACCAGTTTTTTCATGTCCCACTATATCAAACATATTCTATGTTTCTTATTGTCAAAAAATCCCATCAAAGAACAACTAAACAATGAAGTGCTGTCTGTGTAGCCAAAGCCAGATACAGTTTATTCATCAAAGACAATGTTGTGCAAAAACTATTAAAAACACACACCAGAAATCCCACGTTACAATGAACCTGGGCACTGTAGTTTGAGTTAATCCCACATACACTGTCTTGCTCCATACCATTTTAATTCAGTTCAATTTTATTTTTATAGCGCCATATCATAACAAAGTTATCTCAGGGCACTTGTTCATATAGAGCGGGTCGAGACCAACTCTTATACATACCAAATGAATCTTAATCCGCAACAGTAAATAGTCCCCAAGAAATGCACTATTTGGTCTTGTTTAAATAATATTTCCTAAAAACTGTTCTGTTTTATTTTATAAATGATTTATGAATTAAACTATCTGTTTGTTTTTAAGATTTACATCTTCCTTAGGAACCAATCGACTTGGTGATGAGAGACACAGACAAGGTACGGAAGAGGGCATTGTTGACTTTGATCTTTTCAATGGATTTGTCGACACTAAAAATAAAAATAATTAAATAAATTTAAAAATTTAAAAAAAACTTCTTCTTTAATGTTTTTGTATTACAGTTAACAAGTGATGATAACACTCAATGTCTTACTATGTTCAAGAGAAATTCATTTGTGCTGTTGCGGAAAAGCCTCGAGAACTTTATTTAGACCGTCATGGGCCACTAAAGCTATATTTAAAAGAACTCAATAGAACGAATTTCATCGAAATAGAAAATAAAATGTACAGCGAAAATAAAAAAGTCATTTTCCTGGGTGGAAACTTCAGCACTAGCTGATGTTTGATAAAAGCCAAGCCATATATGCAACCTATAATACATATCACTCTAACCTTCATAAACAAAACAGACTATGCTCTGTCAACAGCAAGTGTGGTCAAAGGACATCACAGGATCCCAGCAGTTAGACAGCCACAATCTTCACAATGCCTAATAAGAACTTGTGTTAAATGATTCATTTGAATATGCAGTACAATAACGCCATCTGCTGGAGTGCAGCTTAATTACAAATTAATGTTTATTCTAATGTCTGATCAGTTCTTCGTGTCCTTGGACATGAACTGAAGCAGAAATGCAAAGCTGATTCTCTGTAACATGAGACATGCTGTGATTAAGAGCTATACAAATAAATCTGACTTGATGGGCATCAACATGGCTACAACTGGGATTGTTGTTTAGACTGACCATGTACAATAGTCATGAGCTACATGTGCAAATAA
>JAVQJD010104241.1:0-10483 GCA_036023655.1 Nannoperca australis
ACACACACACACACACCCACACACACACACACACACACACACACACACACACACACACACACACACACACACACACACACACACACACACACACACACACACACACAAACATGCACTCACTTACTTTGACATACAGCTGTATATCTAAGAAAGCTATGATACCATTTACATTTGCCTCTCTGTGTGTGCGTGTGTTGCTGTAGCTACCTTTGTCGTCGTGCACTTGTTATCGTAACAGCGATGTTCTCCCAGGCTGCGGTCCTCTCTCCTCTCCCAGCAGCATCACAGCCCAGTCGACTCCAACATTCATCAAACACGCAGACCCATCTGTGACCTGCAGGCACCACGTACTGACCCACCCTGCTGCACATGCACACATTTAAACATTTATTAAAATAGCAAACAGAACACGAGCACTAGAATACAAACTCTGTCAAAGACTCGAATATCCGGTCATGTTTCCAATGACAGCCCAGATATGCACACCTGAACACATTCATACACAAAGAATTTCACTACATTTCAAGGTTTCATATCATGGAGTACAAAGTACAACTCACAGCAGGCTGTGTCTCTCTTTGTTTTCTGGTTCATCGACGGCTGGTTTGGTGTACGTTCCAACCACCTTCAGCCCTGTGGTCCACTCTCCACTGAACAGGCCCTCCAGGCAGTCACCGTTAGCCAGCATTAAAACACCCTGAAGAGGAAGGGAAGGGGAGAACGCGAAATTAAGAACAACGTTTCTAAGAGCGCTAGACATGAACAAGACAGCCTTATGGAGAAAAGTTGATAGAGAGCATGACGAACATTACAGCCAGAGCACACAGATAAAAGGAGACAGAGATGGTTTCCACCTTCCCGTTGGCATTCCAGTCGTCAGAAAACTCTCCATGGAAAACAGTGTCGTCATCTGACATCAACAGACCCGGACCCTGATAGAAACACACACTGCATGAAACTTCACACACACAATCTTCAGGACAGACATGTTATTTGGGACACACTGGTTGAGGAGTAACTGACATCTCCATCAAGGGGCAGAATAGCTATAGATTGCTGAGAACCGTCAAAGAAATTGTAATTTCACTGGCACAACAGATGGAGATTATATACAATTCATAATATAATACAGGATTTCACAGCTTCTGGATACCAATACTATAATTATAAATGCTCTTTCTCTATTGTGTTACTTGAAGGGATAGGTGGTGAAAACATGGTTAGAGTAGTTGACATTGTCACAATGTGATATTTGCACACTTTCTTGCCACTTACAGTTAATACGAGAACATCAAAGCTCAGTGGCACCACCTCCTGTCTTTCAGTGGGACTACACGTATCTTATCTTATCTTTTGTAATTTAAAATAAATGTATTTATAAGAAATATGACATGATGAATGACTGCAAGTTTAGCTAGATGAGCTTACATCATAAGCACTATAAGTACTAAGTGGGTAATCCAGGTTTAAAGCTCCTTAGACAAAACTCTCAAACAATCAACCCATCACCATAACCAAGTTTTTCAAATTCCTTAAATTAACTAAGTAATTAACTCCCTTAAGTGGGAAACTCACGCAGACTACATCGTCAACAAAGTACAGAGATGCCTGAACTCCCTCAGACTGCTGAGGACGGTTGAATCTTTGCCCCAAGCCATGTATAATGTGCCAGAATGATCAAGGACACTTCAGGGTGAACTTACACTCATCTTGTTGTCTCTGAAGGTCCCTTCATAGTACACACCGTACTGGGTGACAACCACAGCGCTGCCATGCCGCTGCTCGTCCAGCCACAGTCCCATGTACTTTTCACCTCTGTGAGGAACACACACAGCGACTGATGACATTTACATTCACTCACTGCACATTCAGTACAGTCAGGATGACAAATGACTATTTGGGAAACTGCCCGTTTGCAAAAACAGTTTTAAGTTACTTTCCACTGAGAGGCTTTGGACTGACAAGTAAAACTATAGCTGACCATAAAAACCAACGTATTCTTCTGCCAACAAATACATTTTTCCGGTTATAATAAGAAAGTTATTTTGTCTGTTTTTTTTCCCTTCAGGAGCTGACATTCTCAAGATCGAGCAACATTCCCAGTGTCTCTGAGGGACAATTTGATGAAACCATAACAAAATTGACCTGATAGTTATTGACCTTATAATTACAGGAAAAACAAAAACACAATTCAGTCTCCAGGGTTTTCAGGCTAAAACAAGAAGCCTTAAAAGGAAACCTTCTAGATCGGGAGGGTATATTACAATAGTATATGTGGATTACCTAAATAATACATAAGTTATATAAATAGAAAGCTCTTTGTGGGTTTGAGTCAAACCATTAATCATACCTGGTGATGTCATCGTAGACTCCATATCCTGTCTTTCTGTCATGGACCCACTGGCCAAGGAAAACGCTGGATGACGTCTTGGTCAGCTTGCCGGAGCTCAGCATGCCGTAACCATGTCGCTGGCCATCACAGAAACAGCCCTCGTACACTTCGCCACTGGCATACCTAGGTAGAACCCCCCCCACACACACACAGTGGCTGTTTAGCAGTAGCTTATTTAAACCATATATTTACATTTATAGGTTACTGTATAGACTATAGAGTCTGTGGCTGGTAAATGTATGTGCTCTAATCGAGGGGTGACAAGCTATTCTGTCTATTCAGAAAAACATCTTTCCAACTTTAAAATTAAAGAAAAATACTGCATTTACGAATCTGTGGAGCTGCAACCAGCGTTAAAATAGTCTAAGAATCCCAAAAGCAACAATGATCAGATCCGAGAAGTTGAAGTAAAAAATTTGTAAGTAAAATATTTTTATAACAATTTCTTTTTTTTCAGTTACAAATCATGTAAAACACATTTGCAAATCATATTGAGATTATATTCACTCCATACTAATACTGCCAATGTTGTGGGTTCAATTCCCATACAGGTCACTGATTAAAAACAAAGGGCTGTGAAGAGGTCATGTACTCCAGTGTGATTTTGTATCAAGAACTGCTACTTAACACCAGACGTGACCTTTGTGACTCGGGTTTGTAGAATTTCTATTGTCCTATGTCACTCTCTGTCTTACTATAAAGTCAGTAGAAAACCGTGTACTAACTTGTACTTGCCAAAACCATGGATCTTGCCATCTCTCCAGAGTCCCTGGTAGCTGTCAGGCTTATTCAGCACTTTGTTAGGTATTATACACTCTCCATAGCTGGAAAGAAAAATAACAAGTGTACAGAAATGTTGAGGCAACAATGACTCTTTGCTTGTCAGTGACACAGTTTCAGAAATACCACACGTTTAACAAACAACAGGACAGAAAACTAATTATTTCAATATTTTATCTTCTGATCACAGGTCTCTCTAAAGGGTAGAACAACATGTACTTACCCATCCTCCAGTCCATTCTTAAAGTTCCCGCTGTAGGTTCGTCCATCTGGCCACTTCATGGTGCCTCTGTAAAGGCAAACATTATTTTCTATCAAACTATTAGCTCATAGCCAGTTTTACACTCTGTAACCATTTAATTATCTACTGCCAGGCAGAATAAACTTCATTATATTCTATGTCTGGATTCAACAATGCTGGAAATTGTCTGTTCACAGTGACTTCACTCACTCCCTGCACATACTTTGATTGTTCATTTATTTACTTGCACACTCTTCCTCTTTGCCCCACAGGTCTCTACTGATATGAGATTTGAGGGCTAAACTAATGTCACTGTCCTCTTATGGTACGTCACCAATGGTTTTGCAGGTTTTAACTAATTCAGACTTATGGTACTACAGGTATGAGCTGGGAACATTGACTATATTCCTCCTCACGGTGCATTCAAGGGCTCTCCAATATCCAAGAGTTTAGAGTGGGCTGCCAAAAAACAATGCACACACTTGAAAATACATATTATGAACACACCTATAAACAAATATTATTCAGTCCACTGCAGAGATGGAGATGAGATAGGCACACGCACACACACACACACACACACACACACTCTCTCTAACCTGCCATGAACTCGTCCTGCCAGCCAGCCCCCGGTGTACTGGGCGTCTTTAAATCGTCCCTCTCCAGTGAACATGTAGGAGGCCGTGCGAGACATTGCCGTCATCCCCGGCGACGAACCCTGACCTCCACCACCGAGTACCTGATCCACCGCCTGGTTAAGAGATCGTAGCCATTTGTTCTGAAGAGAGAGAAAACAAAAGACAAGTTTTTAGGAAAGAATGGCCATATGAGAAAGAGGCAGAATAAGAGCTGAGACACTTCAGTGCCTACTGACTAAACTCAATTCAATCAACTCAATTTATAAAAAAGGGCCATATTCTGCTGAGATGAAGACAATTAATCGTATCTTTGTCAAAACACATTGAAGACAAACTGGGACGACCAAAGAACTGAGCTGTAAAACAAACAAAAAAGGTTTATTGATGTTTTTATACCAGCTGCTGTGGAATGAATAACTTTGATTCGTAGAAAATCTTCCTGGTGGAAAACTGAAACATTCATCAGGATGTTGGGAAAGTTGTTTTTTAGTGTCAGCTAAAAGCAGTTGTATTTGATGCTTGCAGCTGACGCACAAAACAAGTAAGAAAAAGCTGTTACAGTACACTAAATAGAAATGTGCCACTCTTTTGCTGTTTAGTAATAATAAACCATTGATAAAACCAAGATAACTCATTATTTATTCATAAATCCCACCATTGTTAATATTTGTCAATACTTTTTCCCCCCACAATATATATTCCTTTTACAAAATTTGCACAATACATTTAAAAATACAATTTGCATACAACTTCTTCAATGATAACCAAGCTGCAGTAAAATGGGTATCAAGTGTATAAAAAGCATGATTGTACCTTCTCTTGTGGTGTGGAGGCCGTCAGGGTGAAACTCTCCTCTGGACATGTAACTTTGATGGCATATCTAAAAAAAAACAAAAAAACACACAATATAAGGACAAAAATACATTTGATTTGTTTTAACAAAAATTCTACAAAATGTTTTACAAGATGAGAAATTGTAAAAAATCAGGGTTGATAACGATGGAAGATGTTTGATCATTTGGAACCGGAATTTAAGAAAAACAACGCTAAACCATTTTTCAGTCTGCGACACAGACATCAGCCTTCACTGCTATAAATGCTGTAGTTCCAGAGAAGCCCAGGTATCAGCCAACAAGCAAGCAACCAGTGCCTTAAAATGCAGATCATCTACTAGCCACTAGATGCTGCATCCAAAGAATGGAGTCAATAAAAAGTGTATGAAGAGAACTACTTTCACTTCATCCAACATGTGTCTCTGAAGAAATGCTTCCTTTACCAGGATATTATGGTTTAAAGTGTGGCATGTTTCATGCCGAGTTTACTTTAGACAGAGTGTTTGCTGCTTGATTCATTATACCATGTCCATGTTTGTAGTATCAGCCAACCAGACTGAGGCTATAGCATTACATTACTGTACATGTGGAGGTGAGTGAGATGTCTTATGTTCATTATTCAACATCATAAACACTGGCGGCTCGCTGATTTTACTTACACACCCATGACTTTAATTTTAGCTTTAGGCACGTTAGCGTTGAACAACAAACTCACAACCCGCTGCTGTCTTCAGTAACTGGTTTCACCCACAGACAGGTCAGAGGATAGACTCGATGTGTGGAGAACTGCAGAGAGAGACAGAGCAGCGCGATTTAACCAGGATGTGTCTTCATAATGTGGGACACTGATACACTTTCTGAGATTAACACATCAATGTTTTCCAAAATTACCAAATCCAGATTGTGTGTGTGTGTGTGTGTGTTAATCTGAGATGTCACTGTACACCACTTCCTAACTCTGTTACAAAGAGTCCCATATTTATCAATAGTTTCCTCCACAGAGTTTTGATTTGATATATCATTTATGTTTCCACACCACTTCTTTGTCATTATTAAAAGTAAATGAAACTAAACCAGAACACATTCGACAAAACTAAACCAGACTGTATGTCAAAGGTCTAATACACAACACAGGACATGAACCCAAAACCACAGAGAAAAACAGGACAGGACAGGACAGGACCACTATCTGCTGTTTATTAACACACCACACTACAGCAAACAGAGAGGAAGACAAGCTATTAGAAATGGATCAAACTGTTTTATACTGAAAGAAACACAGGACAGGGCATCGGTAAATATGTTGTACTCCAAGAACGAAGAAGTCATCTGGGGTAATCAGTGACAGACACGTTGTCTTGTTTAGAGCTGGTGATGTTGTTGTCTTTTGGATCAAGATGTTTTTGAAAGCTAAGTTGCATCAGCAGCATCTTTTATTTATTTATTTGATGAGTTTATATGTAACAGAGAAACATTGACAGTTGCAAAAGCAGTGTCCGATGTACTGTTCGCGTGTATGAAGCCAAAGCTAATTTCCCACACCAGTGCTTTCATATGACCTCATCTGTTTTCACCACTAACTGACTAATGTTACTGTTGCAAACACGTCTAAGTCCAAATCCAGCCACGCAGCAGCCATTTGGTAGCGGCTAAAGCTCAGAATCAGCCATCAGGACAACAAGTGTAAAATGCATTTTAACACAGGACATCTGCAGTGCTTTGGGTTGCAATATTTCAAAGTCTGATATTTATTCAGTTAGTTTATTAGGGTGGGCAAAATACTAGAAACATCTCAGAATAAGACAATACTGAGAGTTTCAAAAACTTATTTTATTTTTTTTAAACTGGACATTATATCCCATATGTCCACCAAGAAGGGTGTGTATAACTCACAACTCCTCATCTATAAATGAAACTATCTGGATGGGCACGGAAGAAATAAATGTTCTGCGTTTTGAACATTGCACAAAGTCCTGTGTTAACATCTATTTATTTTCTTACTAATCCAAGTGAAACTCTCAGAGTGTAAGCACTGAGCAGAGGCCAGCCCACCCACGCTGCTGCAGCACAAAGCTTGGGGTGGTTACACTGGTTGCTTGGTTGGAGGTGAAGTTGGGTAAAAACTGATGTATATACTTACAATGCTCTGAGAGGGAATGGCACCCTGAGTGGATGAAAGATAAAAATATGAACTTTATCTAGAAAACACGGTGTAGTTGGTCCAGAAACAGCAGGAAGAGTGAGATGCACACACAGAGACAGTGGAGGTTTTGTCTGACAAGACTGACAAATATCCAGTGTGTTTTCTCTGATGTTTAAACACTGGGTGGTGTACTGGATGTTGATTTTAAATGTTTTCAACAGATGTTCACTATGCATTTATACTACCTAAAATAGAAGATCACCATCATTTGGCTAATTTTGTACAGGTTTCCTGTGTGTTTGCCCGTGTGTGTATACCTGTGTGTGCACCAGCGCGTCATTGAACAGCATAAACCAGTGGTTGGAGAACCGCCCGGCGTTCTGTAGAGTCAGAGATCTGTTGCTGCTTTCACACACCACACGCCGCTGTGGGAGACGCAGAACCTCCTGATGGACAAACACACATGTATACTTCCTTATTCAAGTCTGACAAACAACTGTGTATTACACATTACAAATCCCACCTCCGTTAGACAGGTGAGTAGATTCAGTAGAGGCAATTTCACAAATGATCCCCTGTCAAGGGCAAAAAGCTCTCTTTGTGAGCAGGAACGCCATTATCCCCAAGTAACTTAACACAGAGTTGTGCTCACAGTGGTTTTTCCAGAGTGGGTCTTCCAGAAGAGGAAGGTGGTTTCAGCTTCCTTCTTCCTCCTCAGCAAGGTCAGAGACAGGGACTCATACTGACTACAGCCCTGATGGAGGGACTGATACTCTGTAGTTAACTGGGGGGAGAGAGAGAGAGGAAAAAGCAGTTTTTATTTTAGAACATACAGAAGAGTCCCCTGCCCATACAAACATCTATCTCCATTAACAGATCACAGTTCAAAATAGATAATTGCGCATTTTAGCAGACTGGAACAAATCTGGCCTTTTTAATTGTTCTGACAAAATGAGGAAGATACAGTGGAATACATTGTAATCCCGGTGTAGTAAATACACTGACTTCTTCAATGACATAACAACAATGAACTCAAGAAAGCGCAAACCTCTGCCAAGACTGCACACTAAAGTGTCACACAATGTCACATCCATGTCAATGTCAATGTTAAACTATGGTGAACACAAAATCTCCCCAAAAAACTACGTCCAAGAGCTTGACCGGAATGTAAATATGTTTAAGAGACTAAGAAACAGAATGGAGGAAAATCTATTCATAGAAAGAAGCTGCAGAAATCACCAAACTGCTCAATTTAGTAGTTAAGGCTCATTCTCTTATGATGTTAACGTGGAGATAAAAGACCAGTACGCTTTAGTTTGTCAAGTTAAATATATTTTATTTACTGCTAAATATTTTTTTTGTTGAGTTTTATTCAACAAAACTGTTATAATATTTATTATGTTATTATTTAAGCTATCGCATCTTTGTTTAAATGTGACGACACATTTAAAGCTTGTTTTGTTTAATCATTCTTATTATATCTTTTCCATTCTTACTAAGTCTTAAACTGGGAATCGGTGTTGCAAAATGGGGAGCATCTTATATTTGAGCAAATACAATGAGAGTAATGAGTTACAATATATCCAAAGTTACTCAATCATGGGGAAAGAAGACATTTGAAAAAATGTGAAAGTGAAAGAAGGAAGACTGGGGGAAAAAAAGAGTAAAAGCACAAAGAGAAAGAAGAAGCATGCATAGAGAACAGAGAGTTTCCTCCTTACCACATCATAACAGGCTGCCAGTTTGAGCAGGACTCGGCCGTACTGGTGGAGCTGCTGCAGAGGCCAGTACAACAACAACACCAGATCAACATCACCACCGGCAGACTGGTCTGATACACTCAGCTGAGCGAGCACAGTCTGCTGAGAACCTAAACACTCACTGGACAGAGACACAAAGAAAAACAAGACTAAATTATCTTCAGTGTTTTCATATAAATATGTGTCTGTTTTTAGTCGACGGGACGTAATCCCTTTGCTTTGCTATAAACTTGCTGTTCGGTAACTTTCCTGCTAAACAGGAAGTGGTGTGTTTTGAGCTTACGGTTTGTTTTAGGGAGAGAAATACAGATGGACATAATCATTAACGTTTAACAGTGAATCATTATTTTCCCTCTAACATTAAGTCAGTGTTTGTACCAAACACGAGGTTAGTGAGGCAAGAAAACATAAAGAGAAAATAAAGGAGCTTACAGTGAGAGTTTATGGAGCGATTGGAAGCCTCCCATCACCTGGAAGTTACCAACTGAAGAACAATACCTGCAGAGAGACACAGAGGGAGAGAGAGATTTTAATTGCACATACTAGATAAAGTATAAGAATGTTAAATGAACTAGTATGTCCTTGGTGAAAACAACTTGTCTCACCCTCTATCTCACATCAGAGGTATTCTTACTAATGTTGAAAGTCATTTTTCCATCTGGTGCCCCCTTGCACTATCTACTGTGAACTATCTACCATCAATTTGCCTTTTAAATTGATGTGTGTTGTATAGGAGAATAATAGTTTGTGTAAAGAGTCAAGATAGTCTATGAGAAATAAAGCGGGATGAAAAACTAAGTAAATGAGAGCATTTGAAAGCACAAGAAAAGAGTGACACTGGGAATAAAACAAATACTAAAACAATTAAAGACAAATAAATGAAAATTGTATTTGCAAGAAACATATGTGAGGATAGTGATAGTAGAAAGTATACAGTAAGGTGTGCCAGGACAAAAAGGTGATCCTTACTCTTTATAAATATGCAGGAAGTCCTCAGTGTGTGTCAGCAGGGGAAGGGAAGTGACATCACGGCCCTGCGCATCGTGCAGGAAGTAGCTGAGCGATGTGGAGTGACGACCGATCAGGACGCTCAGGCGAACAAAACTCTCACAGAGAGAGAAGAAGAGATGAGTGCATGGCTTACCTAACGACGGACACACACTCTCTGAGGAGGAGAGTACAAACAAACACACACACACACACACACACACACACACACATTGAGTTGGTGCATTTGCTATTACCACACTTATTAGATGCTCAAAGCAATACAAGATAATTTCTTGTATTTTGCATTTGCCACCATTTCATATGATTTCATTCACAGAGAAACATAGTCATATTCCAATATTTAAAAAACCACCAATAGTAAGGGAGTAAGAGATGGTAATGCAGAGTCGGTACACCACAGCGCAGAAACCCTCTCACCTCTGTTACGCAGCGGCGTGAGGAGGAGCTTCCTGACGCTGCTCAACCAGCAGTAGAACTGTCTTTCTCTGGAGGCCAGCTCGTGGGTAGCTGAGATAAAACCCATGACGTTCTGGTCTGCCAACAAGGCACAGCTCTGACCACCGCTGCACACACTGCTAATGTAACCCATCTACACACACACACACACACACACACACACACACACACACACACACACACACACACACACACACACACACACACACACACACACACACACACACAC
>JAVQJD010104249.1:0-45992 GCA_036023655.1 Nannoperca australis
CCCCCCCCCAAAAGCTTTTCATTAACACTTGTTTTTTTATGTTTTAGTCCATTTCCGCTATGTCTCTCAAAAACAAAAACATTTTATTTTTTTAAAAGTATGTCAAGTATCCTCCACTGGAACGAAATGATGCAACGTTCTCTGCAGCATTTTCTGTAAACAGGCTGTCACTCACAACAGGCTGACAGCTGGTTTGGCAAAAATGTTGGTTTAGGTCTGAAGGGGTGTGTGAAAGAGAAGAGACAGCAGGGTGAAAACATAATTCATCTGTAGTTCCACGTATCACTCTGTGATACTGTGAATGATTCCCTGAGACTAACACGCGTTGATGCTTTTCGTATTGTTTTGACAAAATGTCCTGTACTTCCAGTCTAGTCAATACTGTTGTCCACACCGCCCAGGAATTGATCTTTTTAAAATAGTTTTCTTCTCCTCTGTGAAGACACCATTGTGTGTCTCAGACACTTACGATACAGTACCAAACTAATGCCTCACATTGAAAAATAATGGGGGGAAAAAATACATGAATACACTTATAGATACTTTCTTCCCTCTAGTTGCACAATGTAGGACGATGAACTCCAATTTACATTTCCCCCCCACTTTTTTTTTTTTTTACCCATGCTGAGCTCCGACGCAGCTTCTCAGCTTGGGACCCAGCTGTGAGGGGAGGTCTGTTTTGAGCTGGAGAAGCTTCCTGAATTTCTGTTGCCGTTTTGGGCGGAGGTGAGGCAAGAGTCGAAGCTGAGGTCCAGGCAATCCGCGTCCATCAGTTCATTGCGGATGATGGAGTCCATGTCACACTCAAGACTGCCGTTGAACACATCCAGGTCCAGATCGGCGGGAAAGCGGTCCTGGCCGGGCAAACCAGAGCCGAGCTGCATAGAGGCGTTCTTGCTGGGAGACTTCAGGAGCGGCTGCTTGGCGTCAGGGTGGCTGGTGCCGTTGTCAGAGGTTGACAAGCCAGCTTGCCAACCAGGCACTGAAGAGCTTTGGGCCTGACCTGCACTGGTGTGGTTCACCAACATGTGGTCTTTGCGGAGCAGCATGGCGTTTCGGCGGGAGTTCTGCAGGGCAATGGCGGTGCTGGCCTGTGACATCAGCGGGTCGGACTGTGTGAGCATGACGTTGCTGGGGCTGTGGGAGTCCAGGCTCAGCAGATCCTGCAGGGTCTGGTGCTCGCTGAAGTGCGGGATGCAGGAGAAGGTGGTCTGCTTGTTCTCCTGGATGGTCTGCATGGGCGACTGCCGCAAGCTTGTGATGGACGGTGGGCTAAAAAGAGGTGCAGGCCCGTAGCTGCCAGAGGGGCTACCCAGACTGCTTCCTGAGCAGCTGAAGGTAAACACTGAGCTCCCCTGACCGTTGGCGCCGTCGTCTTCCTCTCCAGGAGGAGGCTGCTGAGATGCCGTCAGGCTGATATTGTCTAAAAGGTCGTCCATCAGGTTGTCAGAGAGCCCGTCGTTGAGGTTCATGGTACCTGCCAGGTCAGAGAGCCCTGTGGGCCCCGTGGACGGGGACATGCTGCTGGGGCTGGAGTACAGCATCGGGGAGAGGGGCGAGTCGTCATCAGGCACCTCATCCAGCTCCAAGTTGGCCAGGATCGGGGACAGACGGCCGCTGAGTGTGCTGGCATTGGAATTGGTCCGGGAGCGGAAGTCTGTCCAGGCGTCCAGCTCGTCACTGCTGCGGGAGGTGGGACTTCCTGTCCATTTGGAGAGGCTGGAGGAGCTCTCCGAGCTGCCGTCCTGAGCTGCCTGCAGCGAGGCTTTCTTCTTGGTGGCACGTCCTCGGGCTCCTTTAATGTACTTGCTGTTATCCATCGATACAGCCCGTCGTCTGGGAGCTTTGCCACCTTTGCCCCCTTCCGGGTTGACCATCCACCAGGAGCTTTTCCCTGTTCCTTCATTCTGGACTTTTACAAAACGACTATGGAGGGACAGATTGTGTCGGATGGAATTCTGAAATATAAACAAATGAAAACATTAAATGCATGTTCAATACGCGTTATTCTTACAAAACTAGTAAGAGCTAAACTGGAGACTGGAGTCAAATTCCTGGCATGTAGCATGTTATGGTAATATTCTTCTCACAAAGTAACTGCTCATATCACTGCAATTTCATCCAAGGAGGCAGCTGCCAGAGATCTGTGACCATTATCTAAACCACTTTATTTTGAGGTTGCATTCAAAATGTTAGTAATAACCCCTCATTGTACAGGAAAACTGTACATTTATATGCACTACGGCAAGTAGGTCAAAGTTGAACCAGAAGGTTTGTCTGTAACCTGTGATGTGAAATTAACTTTCAGTCTCAGCTCTCAGGCCAACATGAACAAGAAAAAGAAAGGGGTCATAATTATCCTTCATGTCATTTCTGGCCTTTTCTGTGGGGCCAATATTCTTGTTAGTCAGCCTTTAGGTCTTTGTAGTTGATGACCCCCGGGTTGGGGGTTAGGACCCCTCAGTGGGTCTCAAGAAAAACATAAGGGGTTGTCAGATATTTGTTTTTTTAACCATCTTTTGCTGTTTTTCTTGTGAAAATTCTCTCTTTGGTTGAAAAGCTCACAACCGTCTATGCTACCACCTCATGTCCACAGAAATAGACATTACTTTATATTGAGGGGTCACACACCAAAGAGGTTGGTAACCACAGAACTGGGTAGAAAATTAAGACTTTTACCAGGCAACATCCAATGCTGTAGGCCTCCCACAAGAGAACAGAACTATTACAACTAAAGTACTTCAAACTATATTAACGTAGCAGCTTCTTCTAAGAGACATTTCTTCTCTGCACCTCACACTGTGACCTATTTCTGGCTGCTCGGAAAGGTCTACAGGATTTCCCTGGAGATGTTCCCAACCATGTACAAAATTAAACAGCTGGAGCCTGAGCGACCGGCCCACACTAAGTCACACTGCAGTAACAGGAGGAGAAAACTGATGATCTCTGCAGCCCAAAGGCCAGCTTCACTGGGAGAGGGTCCAGCATAAATCTTTTAAGCTTGAATTAACTTGAGTAAACAGAGGTCCTATTTAAATCCATCTCTCAGAAGATTAAACTAATCAAGCACTAAACACAAAGCTTAACACATACAAACTACAGTTACATAAGGCTGTCGGTGGCCTTCACAATATGGATCCTATAAAAAAAGGAAGCTGTACAGGAAGTTGAGAGATCATCAACGAGCGTTGGCCACAGTTTTCCTCTGAATGCAATGAGTCAATGGGATGACCCGCTGACATCAAACTTCCAGCAAAGCCCTCGCTTCAAGCCAATTAAAGGATTAAGTCAAACAGCAAACACTTTCACTGGTTACAACAACAAAGCACATGTGACTGTCAGAAATAAAACTTCACGTACCTCACTGCTCTTTTCTATTTCCACCCACCACACATTAGCTGAAGAGGTTGGGGGCTTTTGCTAATCGTGCAGAATTAAACAATGATCTCCTAATTAGGTTCACGTACTGACTTAAATGAATAAAGCTGGTGTGTTTGTTTTTCTTCTCGTCAACAAATCCCCTAGAAACCAACAGGGCACTAGTCCATCTCCAAATACTTTCCTTACACTGTGGCACGCATGCCCAAGCCCTATTGTTCTTAATTAAGATGTAAATCTTTAAAGAAATAGTTAGACATTTTGCAGAAAATGCTTTGTTGAGAGTTAGATGAGAAGAATGATACCACTCTCATGTCTGTACGGTGAATTTGGAGCTACATGCTAGCAGCCGATTAGCTTAGCTTAGCATAAAGACTGGAAACAGGGGGAAAGAGCTAGCCTGGCCCTGTCCAACAGTAACTAAATCCACCTAGCAGGCAGCACCTCTAAAGCTTACTAATTAACACATTATATTTTGCTTGTTTAATCTGTACATTAAAAAAATGACACGTTGTGGAAAAAGCCAGGCTAGTCATTCCTAGCTAGGCTAACCTAACCAGCTGCTGGCGGTAGCTTTAGATTTAGCGTACAGACATGGGAGTGGCATCAATCTTCTTATTTAAACAAAAAAAAGTGAATGAGCACATTTCCTCCATTGTGAAACTATTCCTTTAAAAACAGGTCAGACATATTTACAGTAATGTCAGTAAAGAGTGCATTTGTTTGGGACTATTTTCAACCGTAAAATAATACGCACTTTCTACTTAAAGTGTTACAGTGTGGCTCATTGATATGTTTTTAATAGTTTTTGGACAACAATGGAGCTCTATGGCACAGAGGAATGAGATATATCAGGCTTCACAAATAATACAGATCATTTCTTTGCAAGCACCTATGACTAAACAAAATACTGATGTTTCCAGCAGACTGGATTTGAATGCACCTCTATTTTCAACAGGATTTGAGTAGAGGCAAGTTCTAACTAATTAAATGAAAAAGAATTTAAGGAGTGATATCAATATATCACATTTGGGAACTGGGCCTGAACAACATTAGTCTGTAAATGCTAAAATGTACAGACTTTATCTTATAATACATTAGCAAGACAAGCCAAATATTACAACAAATGAAAAGTGGATGCAATAAGAGCAACACCTGTCTTGTTCGGTCTAATGAAATCCAATACAACAGACCTGCAATAAATAAATAAACCTTTGTGACACTTCAGTTCTGGTTGAGGCTGTCAGAGAGCTTTTGATTCAACTGTGTGGTCATTTATGAGGCTGTAAATTGTAGTGCTGCTGTTTTGGATTGTATTATATTACAGCAGGTGGGCAAAACAGCAGTTATACACAACACAGCACAGCACAGCACAGCACAACAATCCACAACCTCACACATGTCGAAAGAATTCAATATACTTCTCTTTGATGCAACAAAAAGTGATAAGGTGCACAAAGGCAGAGCTGTTGAATATAAATCAGTTAGTCAAGGTTTGCTGTGCTATAAGATAAACAGTAATCCTGGACTATATACTGTACGTGAAACACAACATTCCTGTTATATCCTGGGTGGTAATAAATTCCATGTGACATGCAGCAGCTAAAACTACCAGGCCTGCGTCTTTCCAGTGGACATGACTGTATCTTTAAAGCTCCAGAGATGCGTTAGGTCCTCTGAATGCTGCACAGGTAGATATAGTAGGAGCCATCCAGCATTTAAAGGATAAATCACAAAGAGCAACTTCTGCCCGCCCCTCCCCCACGCAGTCATAGCAGCGCTGCAGCACCCTTTGAGCAAAGCCTCGTTCTGAGCAGGGACTGGAGCAGTGCCAGTTTAGCCAGAGCCAGACCCAAAGAGAAACACTGAGCTTCTCTCACACTGCTACACATTGACCTACATAATTTATAGTCAGCTGATTGATTCTTGTGCCCGGGCCACATGAAAAGACACACAGCGGGGTCGAGCCGCTCGCTGGTCATCTCTTGCAGGAGCTGAAGCATTTGGTTTCACAACACAGAGGGAATTTTAAAATGTAAGCCCACGTTGGAGCCACACACAAAGGTCGTCACTGAATCTGCCGTTATCCTGGTTGGCTGATGGCCTAGGGAAGCGTGACAGATCTGGATTCACTTTTCCGTCCCACTCTGAACATGCCGAGGACATTTGGTTTTTTGCACACAGTCCCTTGTGCAGACAGCCAACCTTAAGCTGATTGCTGAATGTCACCAAACTACAAAGCATCTCCCAGGAAATGCTGATGTCAGCACTTCTGAAAGCCAAACATTAACCCTTTCCTCTGCACGCCAATATCGGTCTGCAGCCACTGAATGCATCTGGTGGCAAACGAGCATCCAGCCATGAATGAAAATTGACCGGCACTAATCTGCAAATTAATCAGTTATTAGCGTCAGTTGGTTGCTCGTACGTTATACGTATGTCACATGACTGTGATGAGGTTTAAAGCACAATCTTGACCATTTCACCTTCATGAAGAAACTCCCTGGAATCAGCCAACATCCCACATCCACAGGATTACAAATCCATTTCCAGACTTTTTTTTTCCTACCCACCACCACCACCACCATCTAAATCCTGCAAAGCTCAAAGCTTTCATCAGACTTGATTCCATGACAGATGAATTGGTTTTCCAGGCCGAACTAATCCTTACAATCAAACAGAAGCAGGGCCCTGCTGAAGCTTGTAAGAAGCCCCTCTGCTGCACTGAGAGCAGTTTGTCTGAAAGTGAAATCAACTTTGCATCGCCTGTTTGTGTTTCGACTTTCATACCCACTACCTTCTTTTTTACCAGATTTGCATGTACTCTGGTTTTCTTGTGGAGGTGCACAACTAATAGTGTGTAATTTGATGCACACTCTGTTACAAATGTGCGCTTATATTTTGACAGCAACTTGTGTCATTTAACACCACGTGCTTGTCAGGCAGCCACACATTTGCAGTACTTGCTTTATATTTTCTATGTCTACTGAGGCCAATTCCTTGTTGGCAATAAGCTTGATCCTGATATCCCAATTCCCCTCTGATGATCTAGACTAGACACTCAAATGTGCCTCCTAAAGGAACCTATAAGCATCCTTTATATGTTGGTGCAACTGTATTTGCACACCCCTCCTCCTGCATCTCTACATTTACTATAGCGTGTCTTTCCATGACCACAGTGTGGTCTTTGTTATGATGACAGCACCAGCATGTCACCGCTCACCTTCCAGCCAGCAGAGCTGTTGCTGTCGCCTTTGTCCTTGAAATATGGCACAGACCTCACCATCCAGTCATAGATTTGGGACAAGGTCAGCCTGTTCTCGGGGGAGCTCTCGATGGCTTGGGTAATGAGGTCTGCATAGGAGTAGTTGCCCCAGGCGTTCCTGCGGGCGGAGGACTTCCTCAGCTGCTGGGAGGCAGAGCCGCTCAGAGCCGCGGCGGGGGTCTGCGCGGAGGAAGGCGAGCCGTCGGCGGCCTCCTCCTTGCAGGGGCCGCGCTGGACCTCCACAGGCTGGGAGGTGGAGCTGCTGCTCGGCTCCCGGGGTTTAATACCACCACCACCGCTGGCTTTCTGAGCATCGCCGCTCTCCGTGCTGCCACCCTCGTCGTCCTCTTCTTCAGGGATTACGTCAGTGTCGTTCGTCCCGGGCTTGCCCGCACCAGACTCCGGACGAGGAAGGGGCCAAGTGCAGGACCGTGGCCGCTTCTGAGGCTCGAAATCCGGATCTATCTCAACGTTTAACGGAGGCTCGTTGCGCGGCGCCTCAGCCATGTTAATCGCAATATCTCGGTCGTTGCACAAAGGGTTAGAAAATCACTCAGGTCGCATTCCATTAATGTTGTGTGCAGGCATCGGAGGCAGTTTATTTACTATGCACGATATGCAAATGTCCAGCCTGCAGCCCAGACCCAGCACGTGTCCGTCTTTCTATCCTCCTGCAAGGCGTCTTTCCGCAGCACCCAGAGGCTGATCGGGCTGAACAGCATTAACAAAACATTGCCTTTTCTCGTGCACAGCCCACACCCCGGCCAACGTGCACTGCAATTTCGCGAAATGTGCAGTTAGAGACGGGGAGAGCCAGCGGGAAGTCTTTAGCGGAATCCAGACGGCGTTCCTTCACAAGCGCCCGCGTCCTGCACCGCGATCCTGCGACGTGCATGCCAGAGAAAATGGAAAATACTACACCTAATGCCACCACATCAGCTTCATCACTCCGCACACAGCTGCCATCTTGACCATTTCCTTTCCCAAATTCTTCATCATCCGTGCAGAGAGCTGCCAGCCGCCCGAGCAGCGCGCTGCTGTCCAGATACCATCGAGGCGCAGACTGCGTCCTCAAGGCCCCGCAGCTTTCTTGCAACAACAAAAAGAAAGAAAGAAAGAAAAAACGGGGGCTACTGGAGAAATGCAGCGAGGCTTAAATCCGCCCTCTCAAGACAGAGCTAAAAAAATAACGATGCATGCTGACTGTACATCTCTGGCATCTTGAACAGGCCAGCACGGTGTCCTCCGTGTGGCCAGCAGCCTGCAAACACACTTCATTCAATCCGCCGCTGCTGCTGCTGCTGCTGCCGCTGTGGTGGCTGGCGCAAAGGATCCGAGTCCAAGAGGAGGAAAAAAAAAAAACCCCACAGGATCCTTCCCCCCCTGGACTGCACTGAAATTAAAGTGACAGTATGGAGATGTCCGCAGGCCAATGACATCACCGTGTGCAGCTTTTACATGACGACAGGAGCCTCCGACAGAAATACTCGTAAAGCTGCAGCCTGCGGTTATTTCACCTAAATATTCAATTAACACAAGCACTCACCTGCGGTCTTTTTTTCTGTATAAGGGCTGTTTTTGCAAGATGAAATTTGCAACCAAGACCAGAACTAGGATTTCTTTTTAAAACAGAGGACATTCAATTTTGATGAAACACCCAAAAATAAAATCTATAGAAGTTACATTTTCACTCCAATTCATTTCAAAGCATTGCTAGAAATAAAACTGTAGTGGATAAATACTGAATCCTACATAGATTAATTTGCTGTAATATTAAGAATAACCTAAACATACTTTAATCTTCTTTTAAAATACCAACGTTGTGTTACTCACCACACCAACCAGGTTTCTAAAACCCCACAACTACAGGTGACAGAACCTCATCAGTAGGCTTGTTGTGTTTTTTCTTAGTTCCCCAAATTATAAAAGGGACAGTGTGGAGAGTCAAACATTTGTTCAGGCGGTGGAGTGGCACCTCTGAGGATTTGCATTTGACCTCAGTATTTGGAAAAACCCAGGATGTCATTGTCTGCAACAAAAAATGCACAAAACATAGAAGTTTTTCCAAAGATTTCCTAATGAGCTAAAAGAAATTTGAAGCAAATTTAAATGAAAAACTGATTAAACAGCAAGAAGAAATGCCAGACATTTAACATTCACTCGTGTCAAAGTTAAACCAGATTAAAAAGGTGAGAACAGGGCTGCAGGAACAAGTCAGTATTACAAATCATCACGTATGATTGTGTCATTTTACAACATTACGTTGTACGAATGAACGATTGAGTAAATTGTGAATGAAAAAAATGATTTTTCAGGGTGTTTGTTCAACAGGAAGTTTTGCCTGATGTAATGCATTACAGTGGAACAAAACCTGAACATACTGGATCATTTTATATATATTTTTTGAATACATTTTGCCGTATTGTGATATATACATACATCAATATGATAAAATATTTCCTTATTAATACCATATTATAATACTGACTCCTCACACCAAAGATCCGAGGAGTCTGAATGGATAAAACAGACTTAGACAAACAGAGTTCTCGCAATCACTTACTTTCCAATGCTGCGATCACGTGAGCGTTAAATCTGATCACTGACGTGTGTGGCTGTTGCCCTCACTGACCGTTTGTGTTTGTTGCAAGGTACAAAACTATATTTCAATAAACGTAATTCGCAGTTGAAGGCCGTGTATATCCTCCACTACCAAACTGTTTTCACAAACAACATTAACCACAGATTGAACAAAATAAAAAAATACCACCAACTGTCTGTACTAAGGACACTTTTTGTTTTAAGTTTCTTTCTCACTTTCACTTCCCACGCAGCGTTTTCTTTTTTGTGTGTTGTCATAAAAAGGTTTTGTGTGTTACCAACTCCAACACTTGAACACTTGTTTCTTTCATTTATGAAGACAGATATGTAGAAATATAGCACCCTGAAAGTTCTATGTAAACTAATACACTTCCTGTGATACATGTTTGGTTTCCTTCAAATATTAGCGTTTAGTGCAGCTTTGAAAATGTTCAGAGACAAACCGTCCACATAAAATCAACAAACAAATCTGCTGTCACTGTATTTGGGCCTTCATTAAAATCATATACAGCTCATTAGACATTTTTTCATTAACATTTTGTAGCTCAAAGGAGAAGCAATTAAAATGCCCCTAAAAGTCTTCCGGCTCCTTTCTCACCGGTTTATAAAAGTAAATACAGTTGGACCTCTGTGTGATACGGAGTTAAAAGCAATGACACCTTAAAGTTTACCTTAAAAATGATTCATAAAGTGCAATACAGTCACAATAAAGTCATAAAAGGCCTTAAGATTTGAATAAATATTCTCTGTACAACACTTGCATGCTGTTGAGCGGTCCCACCGGGTTCTGGACAGGAGGAGTAGGAGTAGTGTTCAGACTGGGCTGTTTTTGGCAGAGAGGAGCACACAGTTTGTGGAGTACGGAGGTCGACTCTTCCCAAGTGTTACACCGGTGGGTTTGCGCTTCTGTCTCCTTCTGCCCAATATTCTTCTGTCTGCATCTCCGTGAGTCGAGACACCGTCCTCTGGAAGGCAAATCTTTCCTCCTCCCCGCTGAAGATGGACAGGCTGCTGGCTTCGTCCTGGTGGAACCGCAGGGAATTGAATTCAAATTGAAATAGTTCAGTGAAACGTGGGATGCCGAGTCCTCGTGGTAATGTGCACAAATAAAGGCACCAATCAGCGAAAAGTCTACACAACTCTCTGATGCAGTTTAAAAATGACTTTTTGAGTGAGGTATGCACTTATTGGATTTGAAAGAAATGAGGCTGAGACTCAGTAACGGACTAAAGAACTGGTTAAGATGATGGTGTTTATAGCTCAGTTCACGTACGGCAAACGGCCTCAGCCGGCGCTATAATCTACATTTTGACTGAAAGGACACACCAGACTTGTTTAGCTTTAACAAAAGTGGGAGCTTTTACCCTTTTCAGCCCCAGATCGTCCATCAGAATGTGGCTCTCGTCGTGACTGTGATCACTGTCGTGCACGAACACACCCTCCAGTGGGTGATCCGCAAGAATCACCACACGCACCTGAAACAAGATTAAAAACATACATATTTTAAAACACTCACAAAAACAGCTAACGTTTGGTGTTTTTGCTGTAGGTCGTGTGCGCAGAGAGCAGCAGCGTACCTTGTGGTTATAGAGGGCGTCCACGAGCGTTATGAGACGCCTGGCTTGAGTTTTCTTGTTCAGAGTCAGAAGAGGAATGCGTCTAATAAAGATGGTGTCAAACAGCCTGGACATCTCCAGGTAGTCACTGGCCCCTAAAGGCTGAAACATTTACATTCAGATCCTGGATGTCACAACATAAGGCTTGTATTTATTAAAATACAAGTTAAAAAAATCACTTCTGTGTCCTTTCCTAGCGCAATTAAACCACACTTTGTCTAAAGATGCGTGTTTACTAGAAACCTGTGGCTTTATGACTTTATCTTTGGACAGCTTCAGGCCCTACGGCATTATAGCTGGACTGCGTCAACAGTGTGTAGAAAACCAGTTATAATGCGAACCAGAAGAAAGAAGTGTGATAAAGAATAAAGAACTAAGCAAAAAATGTATATCCATCGAAAGACCAAAACAATCCAAGATTAGAAGTCAAGACTGATGCACTGAGACAGGTTTTACACAGCATTAATATATAGGTCTGAGAGAGACTTACTCTATCACACAGCTCCTCAAACGTACAGTCTGCAATGGTCCCACATGCTTTGTTCAGACGCACTTTCCTGTTGTTAACATTCAGAACTCTTGGTCGTGTTACTGTGGAGAAAAACAGCGTGGTAAATAATACACCATATGATATGGAAGATTGCGATTTCTGTGGTCATTTGAAAGTCCACTTACTGTCGTTTTGCCTAAACGCCAGCTCATCAAACATCTTGTCCAGCGTCGCTTCTGCATCCGGGTCGCTGGATCTGCAGCGCGTGCAACAGGGAAGCGTTAAAAGACACAAAACACGCGTACAACAGATCAAACTCTGGCTTTCAATAACCTTCAGTAACTTCATGAATTTCTTACAGAAAGTAGAGTTTTCCAGCAGAGGGTCTGTTCCTTTTGCGGTAATCTATCCCAGAATCCAGGCGAAGGGTTTGGCAATATTTCTGCACGCGAGAGAGGAACGATTAACGACAGGTGCATGTAAAATGAAAATAAAACTCAACACACTCCTTTCTTACCTGCAACACAGCGATAAAAGGCACAAAGTTGACTCTCTGCAGCCCGTTTTTATACAAGTCTGAGGGAAAAAAGTTAATTTTTTTATACTTAAAAACAGAACAGTGAGTTTAAAAGTCGTGTTTGCCAAATTTTGTAGAGATGCTGTCTAGTTCCTCATGTTTGTGATAGTTATTTTTGTGTGTAGAAATGTTTGAAACGTTCAGGATCTTTGACACTTTACGCTGGCACATTCCTGATTAGTAAAATTGGAACCAAAATCCTACTTTGCCACCGCGACAGAACATTTCTGAAGGCATTTTGGCAGACCAAAAAATATATATATTACACACTTAAACACTCGTTCCTTACCTTCAGGGGGACGATTAGAAGTCGCCACGACGACAACGCCGTTCAGAAACAGATTCTCAAAAAGCTGCTTGAGAATCATGGCATCAGCAATATCAGTGACCTGGAATGTTAAAGATAAATTCCCTTAAGGCCTTGAATAAGAACAACCCTGTTTAGGTTAAATAATAAATACACAAACAAATGTACAGATACTGTCAGACTCATTTAAAAGATCCCACCGCAGGAACCGATGAAAGATTATTACCTGAAACTCATCGAAGCACAGGAGACAAGCCTCCTCGCTGATCTCTTCAGCAACTGGAGCGATGGGGTCATAGGATTTGGCCATTTTCCCCGCTTTCCTCTTTGGCATGCTCTGTTTCAGCCGATGGATCCCTACAGGACAGAAAAAGAGGAGAAATGAGTCTTACCCGCTCTGCAGTACGAGCGAGAATGAATACATGCGAATACTAGAACTGCTGCGCTAAAAGATAAAGCTAACATAAACTGGAAAGCACAAACCACCACATTTAATAAATGCCTCCCCCCTACTCTTTCGTTTGGGGTCTAACTGTTCACAAAATGTTAAGTTGGACTAAATGTGTAAAAGTAGTGTAGTGAATTAATATAGTTTCAATACAACAACAACAACAAATAGCGATTATTTTTAACTTTATAAAAGAATACTGGAGACTCAGAAATGAAAGTGACGTTTCACAAGATTATATATATATATATATATATACACATACACAGGAAATGTAAACAAACAGGAAATATGAGCTCAGTTCAACAACCACAGCGCTGCGTCGTTCTGCAGACTTAATATAGCGTGTTGTGACGTGTTCATTTCTCAACAGTAAAGAAATGAAAGCATTATATTTAATAATGCAAGACAACTAATTATACACCAACGTCATATTTAAATAAATATAAAAATACTGACAAAATGGAGGCTTGCTTTTCTTCCTGGTATATATAGCTTATACGTGAAAGCTGATGGTAAAAATACAGATGGCTGGATTTAGAAAATCATTCTCAACATTTGGCTTCAGACAGCAAAATATTAACAAGGATGCACAGCATCAGAGCGGCTGATTCAGTGGGACGTCTGTAACCACTGACAGGTGATTTAATGACTTGAATGAATGAATGAATACTGGTTGGCCAATAGACAGTTCAGCCTTAAAGAGAAACGTTCTAAAGTTCCCTCTATAAAACCGGAGACATAAATATGACTATAACTCAGGCTAAGCTGCAGCATTGAGGCAGGATGTCGTCAAGAAACAACCATTAGGAGGGTGTGAGTTGATATTATTTCTCCTCAAAAGAACAAAAGCCATCATCACCACAACAAATGTTTACAGCTGATTAACAGACAATGTGTCCTTTTTGCTAATGTAGGAACAAGTGTCTTAGTTGTCTTTCTTCCCATCGCAGCTGGGAGCACACTTCCCACTTTTTAGATGCATATCACTTCATCCATCTTGAACTTCTTCATTCATTTGTGCCTTCACTCACAGCTGGTTTATTTGCCCCCTGGTGGCTGTCAGCAGCAAAGAAAGTCCTCTGTGCTTCACATCTCTTGATACAAACATGATACTCACTTTTGTGCACGTCCAACATAAAGCCGTGGAAATGAACCCTCTTCTTCTTTTCAGTCTCAACATAAGAATAAAACATGTCCATCACCATCGTTTTTCCTGTGCCTGAAACACAAAAGAGCATGAGAGTTCAATTCAACATTTAAAACACAAAACGTGTCAAAGAAATTACATTTGTGTGTGTAACTCTGTGGCTCCTCTCTCTTACCAACATCACCGTAGATGTAGTAACCTTTTGGAGGCTTCGGTTTTGTGAAAAACTGAAAGAGATGATCCCAAAATGAACATAAACGTCAATAACCATACATAAACGTAATACAATCTACTTATTAAATAAAAGATTAACTAGTTAAACAGGTGCAGGATTTACAACTGCATATGTGAGTTCAGTAAACCAACAAAGGGAACTAGGAGAACAAAAGCAACTTGACGTTGAGCACAACTTTTACAAATTCAGAGGCAGTAAACAGTCAAAATAATGGGAAAACCAACATAAAGTGTCTTTGTAATGTGTCTGGCCACCATGGTCCTCAAATACAGCATTCCCGTGTAAGATATAATACCAGTTGGTGTTTTGATGATGGTGGTGGAACAAAGTATAGATGTAGTAGTACTAGTAAAAAGGTAAATAAGGGAATAAGAGGTTTCCCCACCCCCCTCCTCAGGATTAATGTCAACTTAAATAATAAAATGATCAGTAATCATGGGGTGTTTCTCTCTACCTTGGAGAAGAAAGATGTCGGCGTGTTGCTGTATCCTCGGAGTGTTTTGTGGAGCTGGTCCAGTGTCTGCAGCACCGCTTTCTGATGTTCATCCTCCCGCAGGGTCCCGTCTCTGATCAGCCCGCTGTAGTGATCCAGAGGGCCGCAGAACCCGGCGGCGTTCACACCGCCCTCCTCCTTCTCCTCCTCCTGCTGGGCTTTCACCGAGTAACCTTTTTTAAATGATACCAACACAGATGTTAACGGCACGTTACCTCGTTTGTGCATATTTCAGACTTTCACGAAAAAGCGAGTTTTATCGATGCGGAAAGTTACGATAGTGTTGCTGCTGTGGAAGAAGACCAAAGGTTAGCTAGCTTAGTGACAGCTAGTCTGACAGCTGACAGCAGGATAAATAAAAACTGTGAAAATAACAAGGTAAGTTTGTCCAAAATCTCAAAATTGTGTAGTAATAACAAGCTAACTTTAAGAGAGTGTAATATATAGCAAAATTATAAATTAAAGCTAGGTCGGCTTTTCAGTAGAAATTGGCTTTACACCACCGGACAAACACGACTCACCAAAAACTCGTCTCACCTCGACTGCAGAGCCCTGTCAAAGATTTTACCAGGTTTCTGAAAGAATATTGCTCTGTCAAAAGAAACCTAAAGCCCAGTGAAGCTGAGGGTGACATCTTTAAAGACAGCGGTATGCACGCCGCCATCTTGGTTTCAAATTTCATCAACGTAACTTTATTAGCAAACACATGACACACAGAAGCCTGTGTTGCTGTCATCCAGCAGGGGGCGCAGTTTCATTCAATTCGGGATCCTGTATTTTATGATCATATTTCTTGTAATGAGAAGTATTGTGACAATATTATAATAAGAAGTGGGTTTCAGTTGTGCTAATAAATGCAAGCAAGACTGTCAACAAGAAGGCAATTTACAGTGCTTTACATGAACATAAAATACATTCAATAATAAAAACAAAGATATGGAAGTATATTTATATAAAAATAATTTTAAAAGAGTAAAATAAAATCAGTGATAAAAAAAACAAGCTAAACTTGGATAAAACTGATTAAACAGGAGAATAAAAATGCCAATGCATTGCAAGATATAAATAAATAGTCCCAAATTGTATTTAATAAACGACAGTGGCATACATAAATATTTTAGACACATTTTAAGGGAATCAATCTGAGATTTGTTGACTGTTTATTATGACTGTACCCACTAGTGTAGAAGCATCTACTGAGAAAATTAACGTCCTATGGTGTTAATTTAGGATCAATTTAGAACAAACACATCCGTGTGCACGTTATGTAAAACCTAAAATGGAAACACTACAATTATCTATTGTGTTTCATGTGGCAATAATAGAGATTGCGGAGAAATGAAATCATGTTAATTCGGCGAGCTGAGCCTTCCCGCTCACTAACACGAGAAAATAAAAAATCATATTAAAAAGGCAGTGGTGAAACTAAACACACATTAAAGGAGGAAAAGTAGATATTTAAGGCATATTTTCATTAAGTTTTATTTTTTATTTTTCTGTCGATCGACTTATCAACTCTACCATTCCTTAATTTAGATAAAAAAGCTGCAAATAATAAATAAGTGAATATATACTATTTATAGCACACAACTGGAAACCCACTACAGAAATAGAGAAAGATCCCATTCAATACTTTTAGACTTTCCCGATGAATATTCTCATTATAATTAACAGCAGAAACTCTTCAGCCCTCAGTCTAATTATACCCCCACAGCACTGAGCAGACCAAACATGGCAGACAATCGTCAGGGTGTTACAGGGCTTACAGGCTTGTTGCCATGACAACAGAGGAGCCTTTCTCCCCCTCTCTCTCTCTCTCCCCGTCTCTCTTTAATGCACACACACACACACACACACACACACAGTCACTCTCTCTCTCTCTGTCTGTCTGTCTCTGTTGTACACACACACACACAGACACACACACACACACACACACACACACACGCACACACACACGCATATACAGTATTACAGTGGAATCCGCCTCGCTTTGAGATCTGTGCTCTGCTATTGGAAGCAGGAAAAAAATAGGAAATACAGCGAGGAGCTTAGGGACACTCCACATCTGTTTTGGATGGTAAGTGGCTGCTGACCGTGTTATTGTTTGTTTACATGCTGTGTGCTTTGACAAATCTGCTTTTAAAAAAAAGATGCATAGTGGAGGTATAAATTGCTTGTTTTTTTATTTCAGTTAGCTCTGCTGCAGTATGTGAGATGTGCCACATGTTTCTTTTCTTTTAGCTGCTTCTTCTTTTTTTTTTGAAAGATTAGGGTGGAAGCTGTCATCGTAATGGTAATTCATAGCTGGGTAGCCATGGTGAAGTCAATTTCCCCCTCCCTCTGCCACTGCTGAATGCATTAGTCTAATGAGATGTCTGCAGCCTGTGTGCCCAGCAGCAGCAGCAGCAGCAGTGTGTGTTAACCAAACGGGGACGAGGAGAAAGCCACATAAAGCAAGAGCAAGATGGCTTTCCCTGCATTGTTAAGGATTTAGCTTTATAGTCACCTTTAGGCTCCTGGGACTGAAAACAAAAGGGCTCGGCTCTTGGACTTTCACAATAGAAGACAGCAGGTAATAGACACCCCCTCCTCTCTCTCACTCTCTCTCTCTCTCTCTCTCTCTCTGTCAGGTTTATTGGTGTGTTATCAGTGCAGGATGGAGGTGCTGTTTCCTCCACAGCTCTCATGCATGGCTGCCTTTTGTGTTGTTTGATTATTATGGTGCTCTGCTAAATGCTGCTCCTCTCACCACATTGCCCAGCTGAGTATTCTGCAGTCTCTCTGTGCCTTAATGTAGCCGTTGTACACCTTTTGCCAAGCCGCTCTGCTTCCTCTGTATCCGTTCCAAATCGATGCTAATGCTGCTCACTAATATGTAGCTGCTGAGGACGGTGACTCGTGTGCAAGTAAAGTGCATGTTTCTTTGCATTTCTATAGCTTGAGCTCAACGGTTGTTTCCTTTGTCTCCAGCTCCAAATGAGTGTACCTGCAGCAACGGCTCAGAAATCAGACGGCAACAACGGTGAAATGCAATCAGCTGCAGTGGCTCCCTCCTTCATCCCCAGCCAGTCGGGGAAGATACCGGGCAGGAAGAGAGGGAGACCCCCTCTCCGCAATGTCGCCAAGATGGATTTTCCTAACCGTTACCCCGAGTCGCTCCCTCCGCTCAAAGTGCCAAAGAAGAGGGGGAGAAAGCCGGGCTTCAAGGTCAGCCAGATGAGGGGGGTGGGGGGGTGGGGGGGGGACAGGGGATGGGATGTGGTGTGTGGGAGCAGTGTGTTTAAAAATGCATGTGTACACAGAAAGACAGACACACCGGCTCCATGCCCTTTAGATTTTGTGGGACCCCAGTGTAACGGAGAGACAGGCTTTGTTCTGCTGTACTCAAATATTATGCACATATTTTTATGTCAGGAGACAGAGGATGTCAGAAGGAGAAGTCATTCATGTAATAATGTCAGATTTTTATTCATAACTATACGCAAAATTCATCTCACGTAGCATAAAAACATCAGCTTTAGACGCAGGTTATTCCACCGTCTCCCTCCCTGCACAACTTAGTAAATAAATGATATGCATGGAATAAACACAGGAATGGAAAAACTTCTTCTTCTGCAGCTCAAACCCAGGATGGTGATGACGCCGTTGGCTATCTCGCCACCCAGCAGTACCCCTGAGCCCGACATGAGCTCTATTCCTCAGGATGCCGCCACCATCCCCCACTCTGCCACGCCCCAGGTGCTTACAGGTAGGACACAAAACACCCTATGAGAAACATTAAAGGCCTTTTTGTTTACAATCCAAGTATCATCTTTTTCTCTTATCTCCATCCATTCTCCTCCCCAACTGCCTCCGCCTGTGTTTTCCCTGTATCAGTCTGTATCTACATCAACAAGCAGGCCAACACGGGGCCCAACCTGGACAGAAAGAAGATCCAGCAGCTCCCCGATCACTTCGGCCCCGACAGGCCCTCCGTGGTGCTGCAGCAGGCCGTGCAAGGCTGCATCGACAGCGCCTTCCAGCAGAAAACTGTGTTCACTCTCCTCACGCAAGGCTACGGGGGAGAAAAAATATCAGGTGTTGTACAAAGACCACCTTCCTCAGGTGTTGCTTTCTATTTGTTCTATAGCTTTTTCACCACTTAACCCGTGGTGGTAGAAAACATGCATTTATAAAGCTTTAATCAACTTATTTAGTGGAAAGTGCGTCTAAACTGTGATGTCGTTTCAAGTGGTCCCCTGTTTTGCTCTTCCAGCCACATTTGATGGGAAGCAGCACCTTCTCAGCCTCCCTGTGGTGAACAGCATCGACTATGTGCTCCGTTTTCTGAAGAAGCTCTGTCGCAGCTTGCACTGTGAAAACCTCTTCAGTGATCAGCCCATTACCCAGCATAGTGGTGGCTCCTACCAGTCAGATGGTACTTCTGGATTTTCTGTCTAATCAAAGCTGCTATGCTGCTATAATAAATGATGTGAGCTAATTTTGACTTTGATCCTGTAGCTGAAACATCTATGGCGGAGGACTACCATTTAGACCAGTCGGAGGGCAAACGCTACTCCGTGGACCCCGGCGATTCTGCTTTCAACTCCATTAGCTCGTCCTACTCGCCAAAGTCCTCCTACGGGTTTCGTGCGTCGCAGCAGTTCTCCAATGGCTCTGCCTCCATGAGCATGTGCCGGCAGTCGTCCACCAGCCCGAACACGTTCCCAGAGAGCAACAGGACAGGTGGGAAGTCACGGGAAGACAAAACCAAGACTGCTTCGATGTTTATTTCTCTGAGGTACGAAAGTAAAGATCCTTTCTTTCCTCTGTTCTCCCAGGAGGTTATAATGCATCTCCGGAGTCCCAGGAGTCCAAGGCTCCACCCAATAAGGACCCATCCACCTGGTCTGTGGAAGATGTCGTCTGGTTCATCAGGGATGCGGACCCCCAGGCTCTCGGCCCCCATTCAGACGTCTTTAGGAAACATGTAAGTTTGTTTTCCAGTGTGTTCATGACAGGCAGACTTCCTTTCATGCTGGTTTCATTGGCCAGAATGAACATCGAGTGGAAATCTCCTTTTCGGATTTGACAATCACTTCTTCCTCTGCTTCTCTCAGGAGATCGACGGAAACGCGCTGTTACTCCTAAAGAGCGACATGATCATGAAGTACCTCGGACTCAAGCTGGGGCCGGCCTTGAAGCTTTGCTACCACATCGACAAACTAAAGCAGACTAAGTTCTGAAAACCTTCGGCGATATATTTCCCACAATGCATTTGAGAAGGATCTCATCTGGTTGCACTCTAGGTCTGTGAGCTAATGTGAAGAGAGTTGGGTCCACAGGGATGACGCGCATCACTTCCTTTAGGGTCTAAGAAGCGAAGTGCGTCACTTCCTTTTCTGACCCACAAAAGTACAAAAAAAACAGGCTAACTCCTTTTTGCTCAGAACTGCTACTTCTGCTAACTCGTAACTTCTGTGTGAAAAATGTCCTATAAGTGAAATAAGAAAGCCACACAAAGAGTGAAATGTTACACGGCAGATATAACTTTATCTTCAGTCTTTAATGAAGACATTGAACCTGCAATAAGTGATTTTTTTTGGGCAGCGAAAGAAACGTTGTGAACACAACAACATTGATATGTCATCAACTTTTAAGTTGATATGTTGAACTTGTTAGCAAACAGCTGCTCATTTACACGTCCAGCAGTTATGGAGCAACATTTTCATTCATTTGGAGATGATAAGTGTCTATGAGCGTCCCCTTTCCCATCGTCACATTGTTTTTACGGTCTCATTGACACATTATAATTATAAGATCAGCCTGTTTAAAGTCTTAAACAGAGAAACCTTTAACCCTTCTGTCTTTCCATCGGCTCGCAGACCTGGAGGTTCCCAGACATGAGGTCCGCAGTTGAACCCTCTCGGTACATTTTGCTGAAGATTTCCATGATGTCATGTAGTGATAATCACAAATGCACCCCTCTCTCTTTCTCTCACTCTTCTCTTACTTACTTACTTACTTACTTACTTACTTACTCTACGTTTGGCACAGATTTTGAACTAGAAGCCCTCCGATTGTGGAATGCATTCTTCATACACACGTTAACATAATGTAATCAGTAAAAGACGGCCAGCAGCACATCTGTCTGCTGCATGCAGACTTCATGATATATATATATATATATATATATTCATCATCTGACAAGAAATGTGTCACAGAAAACACTTTATACCTTAAGAAACTCTCACTTTGTCAAATTTCACTATAGAATCTTGTTTACCAAGCTGAAAACATATCTTTAACTGTACTGAAAAATGGTGCATTCAATACTACGTTGCTTTTTGATTGAGAGATTTAGAAAATCATTTTGATACTATTTTTTCACATTACTGTGTAACAAAAAAAAAAGTAATGTTCCCATTGGATTTGTCATTCTTTTTTATTTTTATTTTAATATTAAAAACAGTATAACCTAAACAAAACATAGCCTACATAGAAAGACAGTGGCTCTCGTTAGTATATATAAAGAAAAATGAGAGCGTTGTGAACGTGATATATTTATGTTTCGATATGCAAGATTGTTACATGCCAGTTATCTCCATAGGCTCTTCATGTATACTCATACGAATGTTTTTTCAAAATTCATATGTTTCTATGTTTTTATTAAGCATCAGTGTTGATACAGAAGTGGTCAAAACACACTAAACACTTAAATGTTACACTGAGAACACCTGAACCGCCATGTAAATGGGTAATATAGTATTGCTTTTGTATACCACTTTTGGTGTACAGTATGCATCCTTTTTTAATCAATTAACCTTTGTAAGTGAATGCTGCTGTAAATATATTACATGTAAGCCATGCCTAGTGAGATCAAGCTACGGTGTTTTATTTTGAAAATCACTACGAATAAGAGTTTTAGAGAAAGCTGAGTGACTCAGTGCTCTATGCTGGTGCTAAAGTTATCTATGTATTTAACTGTTTGCCTTTGTGTTTGTGAGATGTAAAAGAAATCCTATGTGTATACTGTACTGTATGTGAGTATTAAATTAAGAAATCAAGTAATCAGAGAATTTTGTGTGAGACAGACTTTTTATTTCCTCATTTTAGCGTCTGTTTTGACCTCACACAATGCCGTTGTGATGGAGGGTTTTATTCAAACGTTACCGCTTGTTTTTACACATAAGACATTTAAATGGATCCAGATTTGGATCTGGGTCCACACATCTGAGAATTTCTTTGGCTGGGAGCCTCATCTGGGCTTCAACACACATGATTTAACAAAGGTGACCTATATCTGTGGCTCCCAAACAGGTGTCCTCCAGGGCTCCTTATTATCTGGGCTCTCCAGGGGTCCCCATGAATCAGGAGCAGGATCGCTTCTTTTCTTCTGTAGATTAGCACAGGCCCTACTTATAGAGTTGTACAGGTTTCACTAATCAATTCATTTAACTCTGGTTCAATTCGCACCCAACAGCAGACGTTTAGAGGCAAGTGGACCAATGCAGATCCATTTAGAGGTGCTTGGCATGATAATATAAGCAGATTATCTTAGTTTAGCATAAAGAGATCACTCTTTATGCTAAGCTAAGCTAACCGGCTGCTGGCTTTAGCTTTATATTTACCCGACAGACATGAGTGGTATCAATCTTCTCATCCAGCTCTCTAAGCTAATGAGCATATTTCCCAAAATGTCAAACTATTCCTATAAAGCTCTTATCATGACATCCCAAACATTAATTGGGTACATTTGATCAAATTACCAGTTCTCAGCATTTCTTTCAGTGAATTTGTGATTTTTAGCAATCTGGTGAGAGTTAAAGGGTAGATAATATCTATTCAATTGTACAGTTAACTTTATTAATGAAACATGAAAAAAATATTTAATTAAATCATTGTATTTTAGATTTCTGGTCAAAATATTCTGGAAGGTGGTTGACTTAGATCCTGCACACAGTAAACATGGGGCCTCTAGGGGCCCCTGGTTGGTTATCCAGCCCTGGTTTCAGTTACAAAACTCCATTATTCTTATTACATGCCACGTTTAATTCAATTGAATTAAATGTTGTGTATATAGCGCCATAGCACAACAAAGTTTAATATTTCTCACCCTTAAGTTTATTGAATCTAATTCCTGATTCACTACATTAATTAATTACAATCTTGCGCACTGTTTACACAAACCACACAGTCTGATGATGAAACTGCAGGCTGACCATCCTCATCACGATGAAGGGTCCGGTCATAACGTAACAGGATCCAGCTAAACCCGAACCGAGCGGCAGAGCAGCAGTGAACCTACGACCAGGCTGTGATGCGTTCGGGTGACGCCGCGCTCCTGTAGTCGCATAACCACAGACTGGCGTGGGATCGGTCCCTGCTGCGCCTCATCTGGAATAACGTCGGGAACATTCACACATTTTAATAGCGGGTGTTTTTTTTTTAAAGGAGTCGCGCAGTGTCGAACATAAATCCCTTTTTTTTGTTGGCAAACGTTTCCATCGGAAGGGGGTTTCCTGTAGCCTGCTTTGCAGAAGCCAGAGCAGATTTATTGCGATAGAGAATCACCAAATATAGGCTGTAATAAGGTAAGAAGTGGTGTGCCTGCAGATGTGGGCCCTCATATCGTGTCTTTTATTTTCAGATTATAAAAGTGGTGGTTGAATGGTTTATCTGAATGTGTCACGTATTATTTTTCATATTTCCCTTCTGTTTGAGTGAATGGGATCGAGCAGAGGGAGGCTGGCACACGGGCACCTGCGCATCCCTTAAAAAATAAAGCCTTTTATCACAGAAAAAAAAAGCAATAAAACAGTGAGGGCTCATTTGACGAGCTAACACAATGTCATTAAGATTTGCGCAATTAATTGGCTTTTGGACGCCCCTAATGCGGCTCCGAGGTGGCACCGAGGGGCCTGTCTTGTGTGTTAAAAATAAGTCTGAATATATGACATGTTTTGTCGCCCGGATGCGCACGGAGAGATGTCATGAAGGAGCAGGATGTTGGGATCTGATCTGAAAATACTGCTCGCTGCGTCGTTTCCATCGGAATGCAGCAGCTCTCTCCCTCGCTGCTCTCGCGGGAGGCGCGGAGCTTCACCAGCGTTATGCCATTGCCCACAGCGTGAAATCAAACAGCATCTGCTGGCCTCTGTTTGGGCAGGACAAGTCATTCGTACCTGTGGCCCGTGCTGAAGAACATTTCCCTCTAAAAACGCCGCATTTACGCGATGTTGGAGCCGTTTTCTCGGCTCCAACATCGAGAAACTATTTCGTTTTTGTCATCTTCGAAACTGTGTGTCCTCAAGGTCATTCACCGAAGCCTATTTTAGAGATTAAACCCACGACCACATCCCATAATTACCAATCGCGCACGCCAGGATTGGTTATGTGTCAAGCAGCGGGGCGCACAATAAAGGCTGTGGTTTGCACTGATTTTGGCTGCAGCGCACATTTCTGCTGTTTGTTTTGGGAGGCCTCGAGCCAATGCAGTGCTGCTGTCTGTGGTGGAGCTGGTTCAGCCTGCTGTCATGCTGCTGCTGCTGCTGCTGCAGAGATGTGGACCATATGTTGATCTCTGGAGGATCTCAAAGAGCGGCCCCTGTTAAGACATGCAAATATTATTCTGCTGTCTCATTTCTTAAATGAAGTATTGAGAATTGACGCATTCTTGGCCACTTTATGTCGTTGTGCAACATCACCAGTCCATAATGAATGAATCCCAGGCTTCTGACAGGCTGCTCTGGTGCGGTTGCTGAAGTTGTCATGATTGTCCTTTGGTGCGCATAACAAACTTATCCAAGCGGTTTGCAGATTGCCCACATCTGGCTTAAACACTACATTATATACAGACCACATGTTTATCAGTCGTATCCCTGATGATCCAGATGACAGCAGGCCCACTGTGTGCTTCCTGCAGGTTGTCCATACTCAGGTCTCTGGAGGTAACAGCTGCCCCTCCCACAACCGAGCGCAGGCGTTGTTGTCATTGTCAGGTTGTACAGCGTTTGCAGTGGAAACTTGATAGCAGCGATCGAACATTTGATGAACTGCATCTGCTCTGACAGTGATGATCCAGGTCAGTGCTGCCCGGGCCACTGGCTGGCACAGGCAGGCGGAGGAGACAGAAATAGAACAAGAGCACCAGAGCAACATTTGCTGCCTACTCCACATACATTCACTCTCTGTACTCATATGTGAAGCGGACATTTTTGAAAAGGCAGTTTTCTATGCCGGGCTAGAGTGTTTCTTTCTGCCACCGCTCAAGCATGTATAAACGCATTATTCACGTGTTCTCGCACCACAGGAACCATGGGAAAGCAGAACAGCAAGCTTACTCCCGAGGTGATGGAGGATCTGGTGAAGAACACAGAGTTCAATGAACACGAGCTGAAGCAGTGGTACAAAGGCTTCCTGAAAGACTGCCCCACCGGCAGGCTGAATCTGGACGAGTTCCAGCAGCTTTATGTCAAGGTTTGTGTGAACCAGTGCCTCTCTTCTTTATCAACTCTTTTATCTGCCTGAACATGTTATCATAAAACACCATTCTTACATTGTAAAACTCATGTTATTAGTCTAGTCAAAGTCTTTTTGAAGCCCTGGTTGAATTATTGAACACATCTCTCCCGTATTTGCAGTTCTTCCCTTACGGCGATGCATCCAAATTTGCACAACACGCCTTCAGAACCTTTGACAAAAACGGAGACGGCACCATTGATTTCCGAGAGTTCATCTGCGCCCTGTCCATCACGTCCCGTGGCAGCTTTGAGCAGAAACTCAACTGGGCCTTTAACATGTATGACCTTGATGGGGACGGCAAAATCACCAGAGTGGAGATGCTGGAGATAATCGAGGTGAGGGATTATCGAGTCATTAAGCCATCGCTCATCAGGGGACTGGCTCTGTGGTTGCTTTTGTGTTGTTGTTATCAATCTCCTGCACACCTCCAATGTCTTGAGCACAGAGGCAGTTTCCTAACGACAAAACTGCATTTGTATTTCTAGAAACACAATCAGTATAGTAAATCTGATACCTCTCAGTGATGTTGGAGCATGTGGACATTTCCTGTAGTGATAAATGTGGTGTTTGTTTTATTTCATCAGTGGTTCCCAACCTTGTTTCTGACGTGCCCCCACAGCCCCATTTAAAAAACTCAAGTACACCTTCATTGGCCCCTTCTTATGAATGGATTATAAACTGGAATGTTATTCAACACTAATAATTAAATAAAAGTGGTTACTGTTACATATTTTACCACTTTAAGTGGCAAAGACTGGAAACCTCGGTTGAACATTTGTTACTTTTACTAGCTGTTTCAACAGTTTATTCATTTCTTTTAATGTCAACTGTTTTTAATTATTAGCCTACTTTAAGATTTAAGATCACAATTCTGCTCGTTTGCTATTCTAGTTTTCATGTGATGTTAATGACTCAGCTTACGTTATTGTAACTTTACATTTAGCATCATACACTAATTTGTAGTTCTATTTTATTTTACACAAATATGTGGAGTGTATTAAATTAAAATATACTTTTGGAATAATTTACAATTTCTTTTTATGTTTGTTGTTGTTTTGTTGACTTTAGTTGAATCAGTTAGTTGAGCTCTCCATGTGCTCCTTGGCAACTGTGAAAGTACCCCTAGTTCACTGATCACTGATCTACATCTTTGAACACACGTAGGCTTCGCTGGATTACATAAGAAACAATCCTCTGCTAATTTCCCACTGCGCCTCACCCACAGGCTATCTACAAGATGGTGGGCAGTGTGATCATGATGAAGATGAACGAGGACGGTTTGACACCCCAGCAGAGGGTGGACAAGATCTTCAGCAAAATGGATAAGAACAACGACGACCAGATCTCATTGGAGGAGTTCAAAGAGGCGGCGAAGGGCGACCCGTCCATCGTGCTGCTGTTGCAGTGTGACATGCAGAAGTGAGCCCTCCCTGCTCGCTCCTCTCCCCGTCTGTCATCCACACACTCTGGACAGCAGCACATTTTAATGTCTCATTAGGTTCTCTGCCATTTCCACAGGAAAAAACAATGCTTGGACTATTTTTCAATGGACTCGCTTCTTGTGGTTGTATGCATGAGAATGTCAAATGCTGAATCATTTTGAATATAGCTATATCATACATTTCTATTTCAAAACATGCCGATGTGATTTGTGCACTGTGACCCTATTCATTCTCATTCAACCTTAGCTTGTAAATCAGTGGAGCACTGCATTAAATTATGTTCCTGCAGTATTTAGGATCCCCCAGTGTTCACTGCTGCAACTACTGTACGCTTTAAATAATAGTAACACAACAATAATTCCTATGATAATTGTAACTGTCTCTACTATCCAGACTTGTTGAGCTCTTGGAAAATAGTGAGGCTCCTGTCTGGTCCAGATGTTTTCACATGGTGGAACCAAGAAGAGTAGGTTCTTTGCATGCATATATATTGTGTCAAAAAATATAATCTCTTACCTTTTGCATCTTTAGGTGGTTATAAAAGAGAAACCCTCCAGAATTCATTTAGTATTCTTGCATGAGATGTACAGTATGTGACTCATCAAACTCTCATTAGTTCACCTCCAGTAATGTGGGAGCACGCTTCCCACCATTTGATACACGTGTATGTGTGGCACTTGAGTTTTTGAAAGATATTTGGGTTGCAGTTGTGGGCTAATGTCTGAGTAAGAGCTTCAGATAAACACAGTATTATGTTTTGCTTCAGTGACTTCTGGGATGAGCAGAAATATACTTATGGAGCTCCATTCTTTTATGAATTTATTACTGCTGCCACTTAATCTAGAGGAAAGGCCAACATTACAGCTGTCATTAGGCACAGTACTCGTGCATTATTCCCCACAGTGATCCAAAATTGGCTTCTGTTTCAGGCTGCTTATTTTATTTCGACTTAAACAACGTAACTCAGTACATATCAACATGTTTACAAAAAGGAAGAGCACTGCAAAATGAGTGCTGTCTTGGTTTTTGACCTTATTGCTGGCAGCTCTCTCTCTGGGCACAGAGAGCAGCAAAAAACAGAGGGGGGGGTGGAAAGGCCTACTATATGTTTACTGGACACACTGCATTCCTACTTATACAACTTTTTTGTAAGGAGAAACTTTTTATTGAAAGGTCTGATCTTCTAATCTAATATATTCCGTTTGCAACAATCATTAAAGATACAGGACCCCCATGAGAGGTGCTTGACAAAGCTTTTGAAAGAGCGTTTCAGTGTAAGGCAGCAACCGGAACGATGATGTAGGTTAAAGTTATTGTGGAAATTCTCTTTCAAAGGTTTTGCTTCCCCATTTTTAGGCTATGCAAGCATGGACTGAGTGTCAGCTTGCAGTCCACTTACAGTAGTGGAGGTTGCAGAAGCTTTTCACTGTTCGGTCTATAACATAAGCTGAAACCTACCCTCACATTATTAATGTCTATTTTATTTATACATTTCAGTCCAGTCACAATGTCAGATTCTTTGTCTAGTAAATGTTTATATCAAATATGAAAAATCCTAATACAAGTGACTGTATTCTTTTATACATGTGGCATGTGTTGCACCCAAAAATAATTCTGTAGTGATTAAAATGAATAAACCATCACAAGGCTTTTTCAAAAGACTTACAGACTTTTAGACTGTGTTGAATAAATGTGTTGATGTGGATGAATGGATGGAACGCATGAATGGAAAGCCCTGTATGTGTGAAATGACTGATCCATTTCTTCTGAAAGTTTATTGCAACAATGGTTCTGATTCCACACAGAGGTTACAGTTACCTACTGCGAGATCAACTTTTATCGATCTGTTGTAAAACACATTAACACTGACGGGTTGAGTGGAGTCTCGAGTTCACAGAGTAAAAGTCTTCCTCTAGGGTACTGGACCACTGAGGTACTGTATTAAAAACATTTTGAAAAATACTGCCCATTTTTATGGAACACGTCATACCGGGAGACGTTTTTAGAAACTTAACAGCTAAACTGGACTTTTTAAATGTATTTTTAACTATATTTGTGTTCAACATTTTGTCATAACATGAAGCTTATTAGACATTTTATACATTTCCATATTATAAACACCCACCCCACCCAAGATCTCCATGGCCAAGTGAACTTTTACACCATAAGGTGTATTGTGATCACTACAAATTTAAAAGTTGCACAGTGCACATGACTTTTAACAGACAACACTAACTTCTGTGTCGTTTTGAACATCTGCATTATTCACCACCGCTAGTTAATTTAGCTGAGAACTTAATATTAGTTGAATGACTCTGTAGAGATTTCTATCAGACCTGTGACTTCCCAATTACAGTACACCCTCTTTGACCAACGGGACACACTGCTGCAGTGAAGATGCACAATCTGGCTCTTCACTCCTATGCAGATGCCTAAAATGTTTAAAATGGATAAATATTCACAGAGTTCCCGTCCAGAATCGTCAGAGTGAAAAATAACAATGTTAAACAACGTAAAATGTTAACACACTTCTGTGTCTTGGCAACATGTACTTCAATAATACAATTATTATTACTTATTATTATATTACATCCCAGCAAACATGTAAAATTATGTTTACAAGCATCAACTCCCAAACACATAGAGTAATACTGAAATATACAGTGACTGTGCACATTAACAATCCTTGTGTTTCTGTCACTGGAGCTCAGTTCAAACATCTTCATCTCCAGTTTCACTCCGAACTCTTTCCGGATCCTGAAGCTGGTGGATTTTGATGAAGCTGCTTTTAGGTAAATTGCTGAAAGACACAAACCACGATTAACATTTGATCTGCCATCAAACGCTACTGACACAGTGAATTAAGTCTTTATAGAAGCAACCAGGGACAACAGGAGTTGCCAAAGTGTGCAACTTTTTAAAACTTTTTAAATTAAATACTTTCTAAAATGTTAATAACTTAAGAATTATATATCATTTATAATGATCAAAAGGTGAGAAAATTAGTAAGTAATAAACAGAATAATTTTAAAGGACTTTGAAAAAGAATTTCACAAATGAGTTAAAGTGCATTAAAAATACACAATTTAAAGATGTAAAACTATAATTATATTATAAAGTTATTAAAATTAGTGACGTTTATAACTTTTACTTTTACAGTTTTTATTTAAATACTATATAAATAATTGCTTCACGAATTCTTTAACAAAAAGGTATCAGTTGGAGTAATGGATTACAATTAACCACTTAAAAAAATCTGTAATGTAATTGATCTGATGGCACACTTAAGCCCCCATACCGGAAACAAAGATGTAAAAGTTGTAAAGGTTATGAAAGGACAACAGCGTGTAAACAGAAGCAAACATTAAGAAGAGCGTCACCTGGTGGTGAGAGGAGTAATGAAGACAAACTGTCGAAGGTGCTGCCGCTCCGACAGCTCCAGCAGCAGATCCAGAGAGATCCTGCGATTGTGCATATCCTACATAAAAAAACAGAGGGCATTCGTTAATCAAAGCGAGACAAAGCCAAACTTTTTCACAAATTGTGTGTGTGTGTGTGTGTGTGTGTGTGTGTGTGTGTGTGTGTGTGTGTTACTGAGATCAGACCGTGTTTCTGATATTTCTGTGCGCTCACCATGTAGACGTCGAACTCATCGAGGCATCTGAAGGGGGACTCGGTGATCTCCCACAGGGAGAGCATGAAGCAAACAGTGGAGAAGGAGCGTTCGCCACCAGACAGCGACCTCATGTCACTCACACCATCATCCTCCCTGCCCGGAGGCGTAACCTGCACGTGTGCCAGGAGAAGTGTGTACTTGTATTTAGTGTTTATTCCATTAAAAAAAATGTAAAAAGGGAAAAATGATAATTTATAGACGTACCGATATTGAGAGCGTCTCATTGTTGTGATCAAAAATCATGGAGCCACAGCAGTTCATCTTTATCAGAAAGTTATTGAAGTATAACTTGCATCTGACAGAGAGAGACCTTTAGGAAGAAAACGAAGGAATAAGACAAAAGCAGGACTTTCCACTTCCAGTTAAACACAATAATTACGTATTTCTGAATAGTTACTTGCGTTATTTACCGACGCATTACTTTGTATCTGTTCTGCCTGTCTGACATGATGTTATCGAGTCGATCGATGAACCTCCGCAGATCTCTCACTTGGTTGGTTTTCTGTCTGTAGAGAGCGAGGGCCTCGGCGTACTCCCTAATGAGGACGGAGGACAGAAAATGCACGGCATGGCCTACGTTTGTCTTATTCCAGAATGAGGCCAGAAAACAGACAGAGACACATTTTTGTCTGACTAGATAAGAAAAGCTGAAATCCAGTGAAATGATGAGGAAAAAGCTCGAAGGCTTCTTCTTCTGACAGTTAATGATCCAACGTGGCTTGTTAGTTCAGCTGGCCTGAAACGGTCATGCAAACTGTGGTCATTTACATCAGGAAGCCATCAGGTCACTTACTTAAGTACAAGTAGCAAATCTACACTGTAAAAATACTGGATTAAAAGTAAAAGTCATGCACTAAAAATGTATCATGAACAAAATGTATTTTAAGTATTAAAAGAAAAAGAACTCAATGCAGAAAAATAGCTCCTTTCAGAGTAATATTTATATATTTACATTAATTTTACTTGTGTTTTGCTGTTGTAGTCGGTCAAGATGGAGCTAATTGTTACTATTTTATGCACCTCACATTTTGACCTAATGATATGTTTTGTAGGTAAAATATTAATTTGTAAAGTTTCTTGTGAGTGCAGGTCTCACAAAATGTAGCAAAAAGTACAATATCTCAAATATATATCATATTTTCTGAAATGTGGTGGTGTATAAATGCTCAAGTAATGTACAAGTACCTCAAATGTATCTTACGTTTGCATTCATGTTGATTTTTATTGCAGTCAGCTTAATTGCTCACGGGAAAACTGTTGCACTGAGGTTCGAGCATTAAAAGCCTCCGGAGCCTCTGGGAAATGTTTTGTACTAAGGCTTAAAATCGTTCTGAGCTCACTGTGTCACAGAAGTCCCAGATGTTTTTTTAAAAGCGTGGGATTTCTCACCTGACCACCTGCTCCTGCTCGCCGTGGCTGCTCTCGAACACCTTGATGTTCTTCTTCAGCCGAGTGATTTCTGCGTCGATGCTCTTGGTGCTGCCGGTCACCTGCTGCCGCTCAGAACTGATCTCTGTAGCTTTGGCCACATATTCCTGTCATCACATGTGAGGTCTGATGACTGCTGGAGGCAGCTACAGTAAATCATGATCTGTGTATCTTAACATAGCTAAAGTGCAGCAACTGGGCTTAATCTACACAAACTGTAGCTAGAAAAGCCTCCAATGTGAAGTAAATAAGGCCAAATGAAGTGCAGCTCTTTTCTCGTTACCTGTAACTCCTCTTCTTTTTGTGCGAGGTCACATCTCATAGCTTGGATGTTGTCTTCGTGAGCCTTCAGTTTGTTTTCTAGAATCTTAAGGCTTCGTTCATGTCTTGCGCACTCAGCCTCCAGCCTCAGCTGCTCGTCCTTCAATCAACAGTAACAATCAGTTTCACTACTTCTTGTGCACAGTTTAGAAGCGGTCCTCCACAAAGAAAGAAAGTAATAGTGTTGTCAAATTAAAAAGCCTTTTAGATTCAAACAATCAGAGGAAAGCATCAAAACCACAGAGAGGTGCCTGCAACAGCAGCATCTTTTGGTTTCTGAAACTATTTTTAGCCTCTAAACAAAGTGATACAATAATGCTGTACTGCACCTTCAACGGCTCCATGTCCTCAGGAAGTTGATCAAGCCGTTCTCTAACAGAGGCGTACTTGGACTCCATGTCCTCTGCTGTTTTACAATGCTTGTCGAGCTCGGTCTTTTCTTCAAGAACAATCTGCTTTTCTGCCTCGATCTTCTGGTGGTTCTCTTGGGCAACTTCTTCCTGCAAGGAGAATTTGAGAACATTAGGCTCAAATAATCAGGAGTAGGATTGAAGGGGTGCAAATACAAACTAAGTGATCACCAAGGAGCTGATGTCATCGATTTGCTCTTCATCAGCAGTCTCCAGCTCCGTTATTGTTGCCTTGACTTGATTCACAGATGCCTGCATTAAAAACGTCAAAAAGAAATAATTTAATAATAATAATAATAATAATGATTTCCAAATGAACCTTCAAAAATCTTGATTAATTACACACTTTTCAGCAGTGACATAATCAATATTTCTTCCACAAGGAGCTCAAAGAGAAGCGCAGAGGAAGCACGAACAGCACGGATACAAATGTAAATGAAATGTAAACCACACGGCATTACTGTCAAGTTAAACCAGGTTCTGGCGCACATCCTGCAGGAGTATGTTTCACTGACCAGGGTGTTCTTCAGGGTCACGATGGTACTGTTCAGCTTGCTCTCCATGCTCACGATGTCCTCGGTCACAGAGTTCACGTGGAGCTGAAACCTGGACAGCTGAGCCTGGTGATTCTCCAGGTCCGACTCCAACATTCTGTGAAAGGCAGGATCCATTTTTTTTTATCTCAAAGTACAACTCCACACAGTCTAAAGGTGCTAAAAATATTACACCACACCTCTTTTAAAAACTCATAAAACCTAGAAACTGCATGTGTGAGCACCAAACTGCATTAACGCAGCATTAGGAAAGAGAAATGCAGAACAATGCATATAAGATAATGTCAATAACATCATGCAGAGTCTCTTAAGGTTAGGCAATGGCTGCTGAGATTTACTATTATATCTGCACACTTAACATGAAGCTAGATCAGACATCAGGTTAGCTTAGCTTAGCATAAAGACTGGAAACAGGGGGAAACAGCCAACCTGGTGGATTTTGTTACCAGATGTCGTCTATAGCTTCATGTTTACTGTACAGGAATGGGAGTTGTATCATCGTCTCATCGAACTCTCAGGAAGAAAGGGAACAAGCTTATTTCCCAAAATGTTGAACTGGTTAAGGAAAGCTCGTGTTTTTTGCATATCTACTGACTGACCTTATTTCGGTCTCCAGATCCCCGCCAAGATATTTGGCCATGCTGAAGTCGGAGGTGTAATACCGGTTTGGGTGAACCTGATCTCCCTCAGCAGTGAAGGCTTCCCGGCAGTTTTTAGGTGGCCGGCCTTGCTGCATGACCTTCCTCGCTTTGTCTTTTTCCTTTGATAAAATAAGGTCAGATGGGGATAAAACAAAAAGATAACCCCCATCAATCCTAAAACAACTCTACATGCAATATTCAGCATCAACATGCATTAGCAGCATACTAACTTTGATTATCAGAATGGATTCTATCCCCCTCATATCAATCAGACAGTTGATGATGACCGGGCTTGACGCTGTGATTATGTCCATCACAGATGGGAATTCTGGATGATATGCTTTTCTATAAAACAGCAGAGGAGGAAAACAAGATGTAGCTTTAAAACGTGTCAGAAAAAAGCCTTGAAATTATAGTCAACAAATGTGAAATGCTGCTGCTGCTGACCGTCCGTGAATGTTGTAAACTTTTTCAGAGAAAGGGCTGACGATGATCTGCGGCCTGTTGCCGTGCGGATAATAGCGAGACATCAGCTCCTGCAGGACGGCCTCGTCCTTGTAGTTGTCACAGCAGAAAGCCTTCATGAAGCTCCGCAGACAGCACTCCACGGCCACAGCCAACGTGGGATCCTTCAGGCTGATACACACCCCTGAGAGCAAACACGGACTGTCAACTACAATGGATGAACTGAATTTAGATTTTTTTGTATTTGAAAAAAGAAATGAGAATTGATAGACTGCATGAAAGCGAACCAACTTATCTGTATGGCAGTTTTTAAAAAAGGGTCTCTGGTTAAATGATACTTTTACAGATAAAATCGCAAATGTTCACGTTTAAAGTTTCGACATTTTGGGATATCCATTTGTTAGCTTTCTTGACAAGAGTTGGGTGAGATGATCGATACAACCAGGTTACGCCGGTTAGCGTAGCTTAGCATAAAGACTGGAAATGGCTAGCCTGGCTCTGTCCAACACTGTCCATTATTAAAGTTACAGCTCCCGGCCGAGAAATAGTTCCCCGTAAAACCCCAACGTGTTGCTTTATTACATTACTTTGTTAGTTTTAATGATTGTTATCTTTATACAAAGCCAGGCTAGCTGTGTCCCCCATTTCCAGGCTTTATGCTAAGCTAAGCTAAGCGTCTGCCAAAAATGGCAATCTATTCCTTGAAGTACTTTGTATTCTCTTCTATAATGCAGAAAGGTAGTCAATCCAGCAAAAGACGAAATAAGAAAGTCACCTATTGGACCAACAGGTCTCTTGAGAAAGCGCCCTGTGGCATACGCCTCAGTAATCGAACCCAGCAGGTCGGGTACGTGATCTCCAAACCGCTTCAGTTTGTTTGATCGACTGGCGAGAAGCTGATTCTTCCTCTTCAGCTTGGACACGTACAAAACCTGGATGTTTCTTTCCTCCAACCTAGTCAACACAAAGCAGAGCTGGATCAGGACATTTCACTGGGCTGCAGATAAGCTGGGCTCAAATTACACTCACACCACACCTCCTTGACGGCACACTGCTGTGAAGAATCATTTCTCGTACCTCAGCTTGTCCCGTTCTTCCTTTCCTTTGAAAAGTGCCTGATGTTTGTTCTTGATCTCTTGATTCAGCTGTGAGCAGCTCTTCTCAAGCTCTGCAAGCTGCTCTTTCAGACTGGAGATTTTCTTCTGCTGTTTTGTATATTCCGTCTCTCCATCATTGTTCAGGCTTGCACTAAGATACAGTGAAAACAAAAAAACAACATCATTTATAATGAAGGCATGCATTTCTATGAAGGTAAAGATGTAATTTAGAGGTCTACTCCCCTACCTGGTTTTTGCCTTGTTAATTTTCTCCTGAAGGAGGTTTTGCTCCTGTTCTGACTGTTTGAGTTTGTTCAGAGCCCGAAAATAAACAAGCTATAGGAAAAGAGTATGTCACTTTAACTAGTATAAATGATGTACGCTTGATATATTGTTATACATTATCATATTTCCCAACCAGTACCTCCTGTTCCTTGAGAACTTTGCCGTTGACATTCATTTGCTCCCTCAACTTGAGATTGTCCTTTGATAGAGACTCCTGCTCCTCCCTCAGACTGTCAATTCTGCTTTTGATGCACTGAAGCTTCTTTTCTACTTGTATGACCTTAGTCTGCATGAGAGATATGAGAAAGTGCAAACATACCTTTAAAGACAACATCTAGAAGCTAGAAGATCTCAGTGGACATTGACTATAAACCTTAACGTGCAGCATGTGAAGTAACAACAGCTGGTTTATATGGTTTGTGAAGGTTTAAAGGGCTCAGAGTTTTATAAATAGACTTGTATATATATATATAACAGAATAGAGACACTTAAGACTCACTTGACAGAGCTGAAGGTTGTCCTGGTGTTTGTAATTATTCTCTTCCTTTTCAATATCCTCCTTCAACTGCTGTACGAACTGCTCCTTCTCTCTGACCTGAGAGCGATAAGAAACATTACCACGATTCATCTTCTTGAACAGGATGAGCTCCAAAGGAAATGTTAGGCAATGTATTCTTTCATGATGTTTCTTCTTTTCATACAAATTTTAATAAAAAAAAAAAAAAAAAAAAGCAGATAGAACTCTACTCATTTTTAACGGCTGTCTTACCAAACACCAAGCCATTGTTTTCTTCAGATTCTCCAAAACCACCTTCATCTCGCTGAAGGACGACAAGTATTCGTACCTCTCTTTCTTCTGTAGAAACTCGTGCTTCAGGTCCTTGATACACTGAACACAAAAATGTGTGAGAGCTTAACTAGATTGTCTTTTGGCAACGGACTAAACATGTCAGACAAACAATATCAGCAAGTAAGCAAGCAAACTTTAACTAACTTAAGTGCTTTATGGGAGAAAGAACAAGACAAGCAGTATTGAGTGTACGACCCACAAAATAAGACGGTATAAAACCAAGAGAAGGCCAAAGAAAACAAATGTGTTTTAAAGATGTGCACTGGTATGGTATTAATAAGTATTGAGTATTTCCATTTTATGCAACTTTACACTTTTACTCCGCTACATCTCAGAGGCAAATATTGTACATGTTGTATTGTTCTACAGTTTGACAGCTTCAGTTCCTTTACAGATGCATCCCCTTCCTGTCCAATGAAAACCATTTATCTTCAAATTTGGGGATTTAGAATTTGAAGTATTATATAAATTGTAGGAGAAAGTGTTCATTTATGAGTTGAGAAAATTCTGAACAGACTATTGTAAACCCCCTTGGATTAGCTGGAAAATGCATCGTCACAAATCTGACAACAGGGCTGTTTTTATAGATACATGCAGCAATGCTACAAACACGTGATGAACTTATAGAATATGATGCATTGCTGTAGATTAAACTACCCAACAGTATTAGTTAGTAGTTACAACTAGCTCAACCTTAAACAACTATAGCAGTAATATGCAACATACACATTAATATTAATCCAGAAACATCTTATAAAAAAGTCAAACATTTTTCTGCAGAAAAATCACTTTTGCTGATAATACATCCTTTGGCTTAAGAGTTTTTACTTGTAGTGCAATATTTTCAGTGTGGTATTAGTACTTTTACTAGAATAAAGGATCTGAACACCACTGGTATCAATATCCAACTACCACTTTAAGCTAATGATCACTTTCACTGTGTTTAACTAAAAATAATTACCATACATTTAAAAAAAAAATGTCTTGTCATCATCAAGACTTTTTACATTTGTAAAATAGTGAATTGAAGTTGAAAGTGTGATGTGTGATAAATGGATGGTAGGATGTGTGTGTGTGTGTGTGTTGAACAGAGTACCTCCTCTTGTCTCTCAACCTGCTGCCGTGTGACTGTTTTAGTGTGCTTGATGTGGATGTAATCCCTCTTCATCTGTTCGAGAAGAGTTGCTTTCATGAAGAACTACAAACGGCAAAAGCAGAAAAAGAGGCCAAAAACATCCATTTAAACAAGTGGAAATAAAAATATAATTCAGTCATATCAGCTTCTCTCAACACAGCTCACAAATACAGTGGCAGTGTGGTACCTTATACTTGTCCGATTCATTTTTTGAATGCAGGAACTGTTTACTCATTTCTTGGTTGAGGATGGAGACCGGGTTATCCAACTGGAACACACAAAACAAATGTGCAGTAAGGAGGATGTGTTACACCAGCCAAAAACAATTACTACATTTATTAAATGATTGCAATTCACTGGAAGTTAAAAAGCTGCATTATAATAATACACATTTTAATCTTCCCGCTTGACAGTTAAGTACCTGGATGTTGAAGTGGTCCAAAATGGCCGTTAACTCCTCCTTCTTGTTTGAGATAAGTTGTCCTGAAATACAAGAGTGAAGACAACTAATGTGGTCAAAGCTCTGTTGTCCTGAAGGAGATGAATCACACTCTTTGACACGACGTTACTACAGCAGCTATTTGGGCAAATACTTTGATAATCGTTTAATCGTTAATAATCTTTCAATTGAAATGAAAGCGTTCCCTGATTCCAGTTTCTCAAATGTGAGGATTCAATGCATTTGTGAGAGTAAATTGAATGTGAAGCTCTTTTAGATTTTTTTTTTTGTGTGCGTTTAGTTTGTCACATAAAACCATGTATTTGAATAAATCACCTTGATTTGTGGGAAATTATAAACAGACATCTTTCATTGTTTTCTGACATTTTACAGAAGAATCAAGAAGACAATCAGCTGATCAATCGATAATGAAAACAACTGTTGGTTGCAGCCCTTCATGATCCCACCTGACACAACCATGACGCACCGAACAGATCATGCGGCCAGTCAAACTTTTCAATGAGCTCGATCAGTAACTGGCAAGCTGGCAAGTGCAGTTCAAGTTCCTTTTATTTACAATATAACTCAATGACATTTACAACTTGTTACAAACATCAGTCCAAGTGTGAATGTAAATATGTCTTATATTTACATTCACACTCGGACAGATGGCACAAAACAGTGAAACGGTGCCATGCATATAAACTGCACGCGTGTTTATAGAGGGAGTTTATAGAGGAAACATTCCTGACCAAGAGTAAAGAATGTACACAGCTTGAAGGGATGAAGGTCTGATTCAAGTGCACTGTGTGTCTGGTTAATTTGACATTTAGGGAAGGTTTTAATACGATTTGGACACAGCTGCAACTCAGGAAAGTCACCTGATTTGCTCTTCAGTCTGCAGGTCCGACATCCATCACAAGAGATCCGATGCTCAATGGAGATGCAGTCGCCGTAGATGTCCCTTTTATAAGCATCTGGTCCTCTGTTTCTCAGCTTCACGGTTATATCTGCAGTACTAGAGAGCAGACATACACTGGTGAACAAGCAACGGAAGAAGGATACTCGTCGACCTGTCATTGAGGAATGTTTCTCACTGGGTACAACGACTTACTTTTCACCGCTCTTCACAAAATCCTTCAGTGACACCCCTCTGTTTGTGACGGTGGCCTTTCCACCGAGGCCTACAATCAAAGCAGTCAGGATGGCACTTTTCCCGCCTGAGAATGAAAATTGGAAACATCACAGACAAGGGATTAAATCACTGCATGGAAAGGAATGTCACAGGTGTCACTGACTCGCAGGCAGAATTTAAGATTGTATGCAAATACATACAAATCAGCCAGTCGCACAAATGCATCAGGAGGGTCGTCTTTGAAAAAACTCATTCTTAGTAAGGTGTTCAATTAATTCTTTGCCTAAATGTTAAGCTGCTTTAATTGATTGTTTAGTGCTGTTTTCCCTCCACAAGTGAATTAAGTTTTAAATATGAATGTCTTTTTTATATATAAATATATATAAGATATTACCATCATGCAACATACATGACGTTGTTTTTTTTCAAGTAATTACTTTCATCATCCCTTATAAAAAGAACATAAAAACAACAATTTGACTGATAATGTCTTATTCGGTAATTCTAACCGTCTACTAAGAGAGGAGAACCCTAATTAGGGGGGATTAGATCTGAAAGAATAGGTTGATTAATTGTTAAGTGGACTGACGAAACAAACAAAAAACTATTTTTCAATATTTGACATGTCAAGATTTTAGCTTTTCCCAGTTCCACCTTTTCACTTGTGGAGATTTATGCAGACTGAACCCAACATATTCAGGTCTTGGGCAGTTTTTAAAAAATAATTTTTAAAAATAATCACTATGTGTTTTTCTTAAATAGCAATAATAGTAAAGAGATTACAGGAACTGATGAAAAAGAAAATGGTGACGTGTTTTCCCTTGTTTTTACAGACCACACAGTTAATCAGCTGAGAAAATCTGTATCGGTAGTTGCACAGTCGATACACTCTGTATGAAGAAATCATTTATAAAAAAGGTATAGAGATTGATGAAGCACTCTATCTACCAACTTATGTATATACCTGTCTGTCTATCTATGCATTTTATAGGTGAGACACACAACAGTTACAGTTCACTCTCATATGTTAAAATTAAATACAGAAGTACAGTTTTACCTACAAACATGGATTCAAATTGATTATCTCGTTGCCTTTGCTTAAATGCAGTGCACTCTGTGGCTGTCACCCCGGCGGGGCCAAAGATCACACGACATTTCAAAATCTGGCTCTTACTTCCATTGTTGCCGACGATGAAATTCACATTGGGCCCAAACTGGATCGGACCCAGCAAATGGTGACACATGAAGTTCTTTAGAGTGACACTTTCAATGAGGCCAATATCTCCCTAGAAAGGAAATACAGGCAGAGAACAATATTCACCAGTTGAGTAAAGACGAGGATTGTGCGCTTCACGGGGAAACTACTCACTGAGACAGCGTGGGAGAGGCTGCTGGGAGGTGGTCTCTGGTGGTTTGTCTCATCTGGTGCGTCTTCGATACCCACAGCTGTCAGTCTGCAGCTTTTGACAGGTGTTGCATCACTAATCACTTTGATTTTCCTCTTACTCATTTTGAAACAAGTCACTGGGAATAGAATCAACAGGAAGAACAATGATGTCGGTACTCCAGGATATTACTTGTTACTATGAGCCCAATGTGGTCACTTTAGGTCAGTCCTGACAGGACACATTATTACTTTACAGCCAGGGTTCACTCTAAAACAGTTCAGTTTTTAGCGCTGAAGTTAATTACAGATCTTTTTACCCCCTCTACATGTGAGCTGTGTGGTGTTGTACACGTGTGATGTACGTGTTTTGTGTTAAACCGAGGAACCCGAAAACCAAAACGTTGGCAATGGACATCCTGTGGAAGATGCAGAAATACCCACATTATTTACATGAAACTTGTGTTTGAATCGTGACATGTGCTGTTTTCAGCTATTAACTACGTCCATCGGGTTCATGCTCTAAACAAGTTCTTCAAGTTCCTCCTGTTTAGAAACTGACTTTTGCTATTTGGAGAAGTGTAAAAATGTGACGTCAGACCTACTGAAGGGTAATATTTGAAGTATATATCTGAGGTAGAAAAGTGGTTTCAAAGAGAGAGCATGTAGGGGGGAAACAAGAAAGTAAGCCTTTTGTCCTCAAGCCAGGAAGCCATCGTCTGAAATCAGCAACAGGTTGCATTTGTGCTTCCAAATGTTTTCTAACTGACTCACAGTGGGATTAATGAGATCTAAATACACCTGTTTCAAATGTTTTTGTGGATGAACATTATATAGGCCTAGCTCTGAATCACTATTCTTAGGCAATAACGCTGTGGGACTATTCAAAGTCGGATAACTGTTATGTGGTCTTTTCCCACCACTCAGCAGCGTTTAAGAAAGTATTTTCAAGACTACACACCAAAGTCCTATATTGCTTTTTGACTTACAGCCACTAGACAGCAACAGGTGCATTTAAAACACTACAAACTTCTGGTAAACTTTAGCTTCTTTTTGGATCACAAACACATATGACGAGCTTGTTATAACTTCGCCTACCATAGTGCGATTGCCTGTGTGTGGAGCCTGCAAAAGTAACAGTGCACCGTTTGTAAGACTTCCTGGTCGGAGTGAGCTGCAGCAGCAGCAGCAGTGAGACCGCTCAAACACGGAACCGAGAGCGCGCTGCGTGATTGGCTCACCACCTACCTGTGTGACTGCAGTCCTGTGTGTGCGTCTACAACTGAACCGTACGGGGTTTCTTATTATTATTAATAAACCGGACTCAGTGAGAACATGAACTGGCTTTAAATCGTGCAGCATTTGGACTTACAAACAAACTATTAAAAACAGTCTGCTTGATATGTTGCACGTATTTGTACGAGCCTGTGTTAATCCTCCAGAGGAAATTGCGTTGCAATCAAACGCATTAAAACCCCCACGTGAGTGCCCGCCCCCCGCCCCCGACCTCCTGCAAAGGATCTCCAACGGTGATGAGCGGCCTGCACCACACACGGTGAGAAAAGACAAACCGAGTGATGTTTGATGATCTACCGTAAATTGCAATTTGTTATATGCTTCCCAGAATGACTGCAGCCAACCTCCGAGGATTACCTAAACCTCCGATTGATTTAAATATCTGAAGCGTTCGTGTCTTCAGTTGTAAATATTGTAATTCCTTGCAGAACATTCAGCCTACAGCTCTTAATAATGATAACATGAAAACTAACCTTTGAAATTGTGATGCTGTGTCACTTGGAGGTAACTGGATAATGACACTGTTCACCTATACAAGTTTTGTGAGACATCTTCGAAGTTAAAATTCCAGTTCGTACCTGTTCATGTTAAGCAGACAGTGGATGGCACCAAATGCCACTTAAGCTGTCAGAGCTGGTGCTTCAAGGCTTAGCCTGTAGGTTTTAGTGTGGAAATAATGTGTCTAGTCTCTGTGTTTGTGCGTGTTGGTGAGGGTCTACTTGTGACCAGTGTTCCTCTTTGCAGAAGCAGGTTTCCTGTGTTTGACATGTGTTAACGTGATTCATGCAATGTTTCCTTGTTTCATATGATGCATTTGGAGTTTGTAACTGGTGCCGCACCGACGTCACAGTGACTATCAGGCTTATTTGTACATTTAAATGGGTCAAATTAAGTTCAATATTATCAGTGGCAGTGGTGGAAGAAGTGCTAAAATATCTTTTTCAAGTAAATCTTCTGAATTCAAAATGTTACTTAAGTAAAAGTACAGAATTTTTATTAGAAGATGTACTTAAATTATCAAAGTAAAAGTAACAGCACAGATGGAAACTTAAAGGCCTTTTTTTCTTCAACATTAATACATTTCTTATTTTTTATTTTGCAGGTGTATTTGACCTTCACAATGTGTTCAATTCCTGGGCTTCCAACGCCAGGATCAAAAGTACCCGTTCTCATTACGAGGGTTAACCCAAACTCCAATTGTGGTCTTGTGGAATTATGGGTTAATATGGATGATAATGATGAAAAGAAGCATATTTATGAGCAGATGAGAGAGGATATTCAGATTCCTAAAAGGACGTTTTATGCATCAGAAGGAAAACCAGGGGACCTCTGTCTGGTTTGCATCAGTGACACCTGGCACAGAGCTCGGATTGTATCGATTCAAAGTGAAACTTACAATGTGTTTCTGATTGACCAGGGACAGCCCCACATCAGTACAAGTGAAGCTTTAGCCTGGGGCCAGAGTGACAGTTTTCGCCTTTCTCCAGAAATTGAATCGTGCATGCTCGCAAATGTCTTCTCCCTTGAGAATAACTGGCCTGAAAGAGCTACAAAGTTTCTGAAGTCTCTGCCTGGCAAGAAGTTTACGGGACTTGTTCAGCATGTGTTGATGCCAGACAGGACCATTCTTCTAGACATACCAATTGTTTCCAAGCAAATGTGCACGTTTGGAGTTGCAAAGAAGATACCAGTAGACGAGTTTAAATGCCTTGTACTGAAATATCTTCATTTACCCAAAGGAGAGGCTTCTGAGGCCCACCGCACAACGCAGGAGCTGAATCTGAATGTTAGTTGCCAGCTTGAGAAGCACAACCAATACTTTTACCCAGAACTGTTAACTGACACCTTTGAAACTGTTTATGTGACAGAGGTAACTAATCCACAGAACATTTTTTGCAAACTCCTCATTGTTTCCAAGGTAGTGAAGATATTATCAGAGCAGATCCACCAGCACTATGAAGAAAGCTCAGATTTTGGAGAGGCAAAACCACAGATCTGCGGGGACCCGTGTGCTGCTAGAGGGGTTACCGGCAGATGGCATCGCTCCTTACTAAAGCAAAACATGACTAGTGATGGTGCTGTAGAAGTCTTGCATGTTGATGAAGGAAAAACTGAATTAGTCCCGGTTGGAGACATCAAGCCCCTGCATGGAAAATTCCTGAGAATGCCAGTTATCACATATCTTTGTTCTCTTGGTGTAAAAGATAATGGCAAAGGGTGGACTACAGACCAGACTGATTACTTGAAATCAAAGCTCCTGAACCGGACAGTCATAGCAAGGTTTGACCACCACAATACACCCCAAAATCTCTATTATGTCACTCTCTATACATCTAATGCTGAATCCATAAACAATTGTTTTATGGAGAAGGCCGGTGTTCTTCCACACTTTAAGACTGAACAAGATTCAAATGTCCAGAATCAACCCATTCCCTCATCATTTCTCAGTTCACTTGGAGACGAAGGATGCGTGGATTTACAGAACAAAGTCAACGTGAATGTTGGTGGTTTACTAGAGGAAATGTTGCCAAACACTAAGAATCAAGCAGTGAATGGGAGGGAAAATGATGTAGCCGCTGTACTCGCATCTGGCGCTGACGATGTTGATGTCAAAGATGGCTCTGAACATCCAGACTCTTTAATACAGAACAATCTGCATTTTTCAACAGATTTGCCCTCTGACGTACAAAATGCTCCTGACGACGTGTTTACTGTAGGAAGTAGTGTCAATGTTAAAGTATCTTGCTTTGAAAGTCTACAGAAGTTCTGGTGTCAAAAAACAGAAAATGGCACCTCTCTTAGACTCCTGATGCAAGACCTGCAAAACCACTATGCATCCCCCCATCCTCAGCCACTTGTTGAGTCCACCTGTGTTGCCCTTAATCCAGACAATGACACGTGGTACAGAGCAAGGATAATTGCAGGTGACCACTCACCTGTTGTTGATGTGAGATTTATTGACTATGGTCAAACTCAAAAGGTCCCTCTGCGAAATGTGCACCCCATTGATCCAGCGTTCTTACGGCTGAATGCACAGGCTTTTCAGTGTTGCTTATTCAATCTGAAGAATCCCACTGCCGTCGCTTGGACTGATCAGAAGTTTGTGGATTTATGTGCTTTGTCAAATAATGGGTTGAAATGCATTGTAAAAGCTATAACGTCTGAAGAAGGTCTGCAACTTCACGTAGTAGATATTGAAACGCCGCCTGACAGTGCATGCAAGCTTCTGGCTCAGAAATGTCCACAGGCTGAAGCTCACGAGCAAATTCCACCACATGTCCCATCAGATGCATACTGTTACTCCACACACAATATTGAGGTCAAGGGAAAAGAAAAGGTGTGGGTAACCTCTTCAGAGAATGTCCATCACTTCTACTGCCAACTGGACAGGAATTTTCATTTATTTGAGAAAGTAAATAAAAATGTTCAACAACTCACTGGTCAGCCACAGTGCACAGATCATCCACTTGGACTTAACAGCATTTGCATTGCTAGGTACACTGATAATCAATGGTACAGAGGTCAAGTAGTAGAAATGTCTCCAGAACTTACAGTGTGCTTTGTGGACTATGGTGAAACCCTTGCCGTGAATGAATCTGATATCTGCCCCTTTCCCACTGAAGCAACTTTTGCCAGGTCTGTTCCTGTGCAGGCTGTTCCACTGGGACTGTTTGATGTCCCTGCAGAGGTGCCACAGGAAGTCAACCAGTGGTTTGCGGATCATGCTATTGGCCATAGTTTGATAATTTCAGTGGTAGCAAAAGGGGCAAAAGGGAAGCTAATTGTGGAACTGTTTGATGGCTCTCTGAATGTAAATGTCCAAGTCAGAGAGAGGATATCAAAGATGACACAACAAAAGATGACTGGTCTCGTTCAGTCGACTGACCGGCAACTCTCCAACAGCTCAAAACACGCTAGTGTGCCAAATGAGGACAATTTGATGCAAGAGCTCATGAACGTATCACTATTAACGAAGATGACCGATGAAAATAATGTCAACAGCAGCAATGAAATATGTGCTGGAGATGAGCTAACAATGAGTTCACAATCCATATCTGTCTTTGTACCAGAGCTTGAACATGGAAAGACATTGGATGAAGGAAGAAAACAAAATGTGGATGTCTTTCTTAAGGACAAAGAAACTGTGTTGGCAGAGACTTTAATACAAGGTGGGCAAAGTGACTGTTGTGAAATTACACATCTTTGCCCTGAGAAAAATGTGAACATCTGCATGTACAAGAGGCCAAACATTTCTATAAACAAGACAGAGGAGGTATATGCTTCCTGCATTGTTGGACCAAATTACTTCTGGTGTCAGTACGCCAACACAGAGGAGCTCAACAAAGTATCGAGACTTGTTCAAGAAGC
>JAVQJD010104263.1:0-37400 GCA_036023655.1 Nannoperca australis
ATTGAGGTGATGCAATGCCCAGTAGTGCGTAAGTGTGTTTCTGTATACTATTTCTCCAGCCGTGGTCACGTTGTGTCATAAATGATGGTATTATGAGAGGTATTTATTGAAGTCGGACTAAGTAGGACATCACTGAAGGCCTAGGTGTGAAATGCACGGCCCGACACGGATTTCCCTACATAATGTTTATTTTATTTGTCACGTTTGTTCATGAATGGATTGCTCACATGAAGCCATGCTGAAGAAAACTGCCCCACACGAGCTACATTAGGAGCATTAGGAGCATTTGACTCTTATCAACTTGTGCTACAACAGTGCACTGCTGTCCCATTAGTCGAGGGCAGGTTGGCAAAACATCCAACTACGGAGATGGCGTACAAATCCATCCGTGTTCTCCAGACAGTGATAATCCCCACTGATCTCCTCTCCGCCTCTCCCCCGTCCTCACCAACCATCAGACAATGGAGAGGGAGGGAGTGAGCGAGAGACAGAAAGAGACTGACAGGGGAAATACAGAGTAAGGAAATGGTGTTAGAGACTAAGATAGTAAGACAGAGGTTAGGAGAGCATTAGACAGCATTAGTGAGACAGAGACGGAGAGAAATATGTACTCAGCCTCCCCCATGATGTCACAAAGGCTCACTGTGCTGCCATGATGCACATGATATGCTGGAGAGGATTATGCAGTAATCACAGGGGTTTGGCTGTCCTCACAAGGGAGAATCTAAATCCCTCCTCTCACACCAGCAGTTGAGCCCTCTGCCGGCTTCTCTGAGGGATGTACCTGGGCAAACAGTCAATGTTTTTGGGGAGGATTTAAAAACACTTCTAAGAAGAATTTGGAGGTCCCTTAATCGCAAACAACACAAGTGGTATGTCCTCAAAAGAGAAAACACCTACAGTCCATGTTAAAAGCAAAACCCAAAGAGAACATGAAAGCCAGTTGTTCTTCAGTCCATCAGGCCAGATTTAAACAAATTCCAGGTTTTACCATATTGTCTCTGCTTATTTTGCGGTTGTGACGTCATTTGGAGCCACAGTCTGCACAGTAATGATACGCAGTGGAGCTGCTGTATCAAGTTCCCGCCTATAACGGGATGAGCCAATTGCGAGCACACTCACAGTTGTCAATCATGACAAATTAAATAACTAATTAAAACCAAACTTATCAGAAAAACGAACACTTGAACATCAACGCGAATAGAACTACCTAAAATGACAGAAACCATTGTTGGGAATAAGGTATTTGATGTTTTTCAGTTTGGCCCATGTCACATCTGCTAACAGTGAGGAGGCAATTGAGGTGTTTTGGCTTCATTTTTGGGGAGCTGTTTACGTAGTCCATCTTTATATACAGTCTGTTATCTCTAAAGAAGCATGAATACACCTAAAGTGTTACTTACTCTGAATTTTTGTTTGAATTTCTTTGAGCACACATGTTTTTCAAATATAGTGGATGGAAGTAACCCAAGGATGTTGTTCTACAAAAGATATTGTAACATTTTTATACAGTTTAAACGTTTTCCACCTAACTTTAAGCCCAGCACACTTCATATTTTAACCACATTATCAAAGCCACTTATTTGTAAGTGGAAATTAAGGTTAAAAGGCACTTGTTTAAAGCCTGTTTGATAGCTCTTACTGCTTGACATAATGGAGTCCATTGTGCAGCTGTGTCAAGTGGTGTCACTCCGTCCTCATACCACTACAATTACTGAATAATTGGTGAATAAAATAGTTGGTGAGTCAGTTATCATAATCAATAGGAACAATTGCCAAACTAGAAAAATAAAACTTTGCATATAACAAAATGTGCCAATGTTAAAAAGTGCTAGCATTTTGTGCTTTGTCTAAGAAAATGGCTTCCTTTTTTATTTTCAAAATAAAATGTTTCAACTGAGAAAGATTTAACAGCAATGCTCGAGCTGTTTGTTGGTGCTGTTTGTATGGAACATATACTATTTATTTTACCAGATACTGAACACAATGCTTGAAGATCTTGCGTCATCATCTGTAAACTAGTTAAATTTCATTCTAAAACCATTAAAAGGTACATGAATGTTCACCTTATAAAATATGGCTGCCAAGCCCTCTTTACTAAAGTCTTACAAATTCTATATATTATACTGTATGTGCAGCTGGTCATCCATTGATGCCCAGTCACGTCTCCATGGGATTGATATTTATACTGGATATTCTAAATTGGAGTGCCAAAGTGAGAAATACTGTGTCATTTATGTAGCGTGGAAAAAGGTTGAGTTAAGGATATGAAGGTCAGGGTGGTGAAAGAGTTTGTAATGTGTTTGACCCTCCCTCTCCTTTAAAAAAGTACTGCTGGCTTTTGTAATAGTTCATCATTATGATCAAACAACAATCTTTCCTTATCATTAACCAAGTAGTTTCAGTTGTCCAAGTTACTTTTAATATACTGGACTGTAGCCGCCATGGGCATTTATTGTATGAATGATGAGTTAAAAAACATCATCAATGGACATAATCCAGGGCGTTGTCCAAAATTGATGTTCTTCTTGGCAAGTGTGTAGCAGCTGCTGCAATGCCCATCGTGGCTGGCTGGACATTATTACTACTGCCAACTGCGCTTCTTTGTTTTTGTGTTTGAACCGCATGAAATATCACCGATCAGGGCTTGAAATGAACACCATCCGTCCCGCCAGCTGTGGGCTCAATTTGACTGTTGAGAGCAACTATGTCTCTTCTATCTGGCACTTGGGTGAGTGCAGATTTCTTCACTCTGGTTCTTGAATTAACTCCAAGCATTTCCAGTACAGGGAGTTTTATTAGTGTGGCCTGTCCTCTCTCATTCCCTTCCTCTTTGTTTGGTGTCTTTCTACAAACCAACCACAGCCTTCCATTTTTTATTCACTACAGGAATTGTTAAAGCCTCCATTCTTCCCAGTAGTACAATATGATCCAATGTGGCATAGTGAGACTCAGACAGCACAATCTGTTCATTTTTGTATGACATCTAGCCAAAGCACACCACAGAACAGTGGAGCGCAGCAAAAGATCGAAAGGAGAGATTGCAAGTGTGGCTACATTTTGATAAAAAGTCTTGTTTTTCCTATTTCTCACTATGCTGCATCGAACAAATCAACATTCAATTCATTTCTCAGCTCTTGAGAAATGAAGTGAATGCTTGCTACGCAATGATCCAAGGGTCCGAATATGGTTGGACCAGGGGCCGGAGCTGCTCCAGGACCAGTCTTTCCAGGGCCTTCATGATGTGGGAGGTCACTCCTCCCACATCATGAAGTCAAATCCTTGCTTATGAATGGTATAGCAAGTAACATGTTTAGTGATTGCAGTGAAACTTTTGGCTATTGGCTAATATTGACTCCTGGAACTTAATTTCTATTTCAGGCTTATGGCATCCAACATTAAAATAGTTCCCAGCCATGTTTTGCTGAACAAAAATACGTTTTTATTGATCATTATTTTGTTATGCTCTTTTGGCTTTGGCATTTGCCAAAGTTTGATTTTGGTTGCATCCAAATTCACTATGTATTTTTGGGTGATTTCTTTTAAATTTAGGAATCTTGTAAATTTTTCACGAGGTTTCCAATCCCTGAAACATGAAGCTAAAAAACACAGATTTACCCAGAAACACATCTGTGTTCACTTCAGGAGTCACATCACACAATGGCTTTAACACCATCCATAGAATGATTTACTACAATATATTTGGATGTAATGTAATGTTGGTGTGCATCCCTGCTTTGCTGTATCTGTGGAATCCCCAGGCTCTGTATGACATCATGAAAATGTTCTGGAACTTCTGTGACACACATTTGTCATTTCACCGTTTGTAAGAGGACAACACACAACCTGTGGCTCCATACAATCAGTTAACCGTGAAGAACCTTTTACAGTTAAGTCTGTTTCTTTATGTTGTAATTGAAAACCAGAAGTGGAAATTAGGATGAAATATGGAGAACTGTTTCATCAGCCATCAATAGCTACCTGTTTTTGCATATTTGAACTGTTATTGAAGTAAAAAAACAGAAAGACTATCAATGACTTAATTGGCCAAAGACTTCAGATAAACCGAATCATAGTGATGATATTTAAAGAGGATGGAAGTAACGTCTGTTCTCACATTTCCATTTTAGATTTCTGTACAAAAATGATTTTGTCATGGCAGAGGACAGCAACAGTGACTCAGATGCATACCTGATGCCAAGCGAGTACGAGCTAGTTGACTTTGTGGGAAGTGGGGACTATGGAATAGTGGCAAAGTGCAAGAAGAGGGACACTGGAGAGCATGTGGCCATAAAAGTCTCAAGATTTGTCCAGACCGCCACATGGGAGGTTAGTTAACTTATACATTTTGATGGTCACAGTTGCAAAAAATAGATTTTATTTTTTTTAAAGAAAGGGAAAAAACTGATAAAAAATGTCAAACTTGTCATGTATCTCCAGGCGACCATTTTACAAGAACTTATGAGACAAAATCTAGACCAGTACAACATTGTGAAGTTCTACAACTGGTACCAGATAAACGACACCACTGGTCTGGTGTTGGAATTATTGGATATGAGCCTCCTGGACTACATGAAGGAGGATCGTCTGCCTTTAAAGGACATCAGGCTCATAATCCTGCAGGTTAACATTGAAAGATCTATTCAATTTAAAACTCTAGCAAACTGATTTAAAACGGTTCTAAATTGTATATCTGACCTTGTATCTCCAGTTGGCCACAGCATTTGAGGCGCTGAGGAGTGTCGGAGTTATCCATGGAGATTTAAAACCAGACAACATCATGCTGGTGAAGGATCAAGAGCAGACCTTCACAGTGAAGCTTATTGACTTTGGCTTGGCGTTTCACCGATCTCAAGCCGTGGTGGGCTCTATTCACCAAGTCTCTTATTACAGGTGAGGTTTATAGAGACACTGGTTGTCATTCTGCTAGAGTATGTTTGCAATATCCCAGTTTTGCCATCAATAGATTCTTAGATACTGCTCTTCTTCCACATTCAGGGCTCCAGAGATCATGTTAGGACTCCCCTTCACTGAGGCCATTGACATGTGGTCTCTCGGCATCGTGATGGGGTTCATGATGCTTGGAGCGCTCATCTTCCCGTGGTTCTGTGACTATAACCAGGTAAGCAAAGTTTCTTCCCAACAGGTCTGATAGTGTTGCATCTATATAATACACATCAGTTCACCATGGAAACAATGACAGGGTTGGATCTTATCACTCCCGTTGAATACTTTGATGTGACTCTGTGTTCCGTCTCCAGATGAAGTCTATTTGTGAAATCTTGGGCCAACCAGCGGACCATCTTCTGGATGCTGGTCTAAAAACAAAGGAGTTCTTTATCAAGACATCTAACAATCACTGGACCCTCATGGTACTTTACTTAACTTATCCCAAAGTTATTTCACCCTAAATGTGTGTATATCTAAGATTATAACAGATAAGATAAAGTCAGTTATCTGTAAAGTTTTCCTCTCCTTCTTTTAGTCACATGACCAGTACTGGAAACACAAGATTTTCAGTGGCAACAAGAAAATTGTCTTCAGCTCTCTGGATGATCTGAACATGGTAAATAGTCTAGTGGGTTGTATCTGCTGAAAAGTCAATCTCATTGATTCTCTTTGCATGAATCAGGAGAATAACTTGGATCTGTTTTCATATTAAGTTGAGTGAGGAGCTGGAAAGCGAAGCTGAAGCCGAAGGATGGAGGCAGTGCATTGAATTGCTAAAAGAGATGCTTCGGGTGGATGCGAGTGAGAGGATTACCCCCAGTGAGGTTCTCAGGCACCCCTTCATCACACAGAGCTACCTGAATAAAGATCTGCAGCCAGCAGCCGATCAGCCGAGTACCAGCCAGGCTCACACCAATTTGAGGACAAAGACTGCGGCCGAGGCTGATGACAGGTACAATAGCTGCTGATTCAACCTTCTGTTTTCCTGCTGCTGCTGCTAGATATTGCAGCTACATACGCTGCTTCATCAAATTCAAACATTCTTTCCTTTTGTGATTCACGAAAAACAAAAGTGGTGAAAGTAGCTGAAAGAGATATTTTGGGAAGTATACCACTGTTGCCTCAACAGCAGTCTGTGTTCTAACATGTGGTGGCCCAGGGTAGAAATGTCTTTTGATGCCCACATTGACCCATATTTCAGCCCTGTAATGTGTACCTATGTGAGAAATGTATGTGATCCTCATGAATATGCTATACTCTATGCTATAATCGATGGCCTGTCTGTCTGTGTGTGTGTGTGTGTGTGTTGTGTGTGCGTTTAGTACCCATGCTGGCCAGGCTCAGGACACTCAAAGTGGAAGAAATGCCACATTAGAGTTCCTCAGTGACATGCTGAGTAGTGCAACTTTTATGTTGGATCCTGACCCTGCTGCAGGTCCTGGCGTGGCTCAGGACACCGACACCCCTGAGGAGCTCATAACAGAACTGGAGGACACCACAACTGGTATGAAAAGAGACGGTTGTCACCCAAAATACGACCATATAGGTATTCTGTGCAGCAGCTTTTTACGACTCATATTTACATTTGTATGAATGTTGGCCTCTAGTGACTCTAGTAATTATGATGTGAGCAAAGGCAGAAGTCCGGTGAGGTAGTATAAAGAGTTGGGACAACATGTGACTTTAAAGCAAAAGTCAACCGTCACCTAACTTAACATACTACCTCTTTAAACCCAAACCATGATCTTTTTCTAAACCTAACCAAGTAGTTTTGGTGCCTAAACCTAACCAAACTGATTAGGAACCTATTCTGTCATTTGTGGAGTCATATCTCATGCCACCAGTAGAGGCGCTAATATAGGAAACGCCCCTGTGGGTCGTATTAGAGGTAAGAACAAACGACCTATGTGGTTGTATAGGCTGGAAAGAAAAGACACCTCCACTTGAGCCTGAAATGTTAGCTTCCACATTGTTGGTAATTCTACCACTTACAACTAAAGTATTTAACATTAATTTGTTTTTCAGATGACAGCGAGCCCCATGAAGTGAGGAAGACGAAGAAGAACTGCATCAGATGCTTCTTCTCATGGATGAAGAGGACATTTAGCTGTTCTCAGCGAATGTGGCAGCCTTATTAGCCTGCATAACCAGTGAAGATGGGTTGCTTTAATTCTGTACGCTTAAAACAAACTAATTCATATAGCGTGATGTACGACCACGTCTACAGCCACAAGTATTTATAACTGTTCCAAATGGTGACAGACAACTTTTGGTCTTTTGAGTATCTTTGTAGTCTTGAAATGTTTAATTATACAAGTGAGGATAGTAGCACACACTTTCAGACACTCCCTCCTCGAAGGCATTACTGGTGTTGCACCCAGTTGTTCACACTTTGTTTTAAACATACTGAGACCTTAAAGTGAGACTATTACAACAGAAATTTAATAAAGGTTTGAAACCTGCTTTCACTCTCAAAATTATTGACATGTTTTTTACCCACCACTAGACTAATGGATGTAAATGATAAATGTTTTTTGGGGTCTATTTCAGGAAGCAGGCTCACTAAGTCGTTTGGAAAAATGTGTTTGCTGAGGTCTTCAGTCTTCCAGTTTAGAGGGGTTAGAGATTTTACTGAGCAAAGTTATCCAGATAACTCGGTAAACTTGCTTCTGGGATCAGACGCCTGCTGCTGATCAACATTTGTTTACATCAGTTAACAAAGCAGTAAAATAAATAGGTCAATACTTTTGATTGGTGAGAACGAAACATGTTGATTGTCAATGTAAAGGTCAAACTCTTGTTATATGTGATTGCAAATAATAAAATCAGCCCATGAGGAAAGAGAGTACAAAACAGGCTTATATTTGCGGTTAATTTCATACTGTATAATTTAATTTGAAGTTATATTAAAATGTTTTTAATAGGCTGGTGTAGCACCGCATGCGTGCCCTCTATCGCTCTGGCCGGCACTGCATAGCACCCTTCAGTATCTAATTTCCAGTGACTATGGACACTTCTTCGCTGCTTACGACTATCAATGTATCCATAGTTACAGTAAACACAGTAAGATTATTGCCATAGGGATTTGTGGATCAACAGACAGTGACACATATACTGATAACTGGAGTCCTTCGGTCTTCCCTTGGGGGTTCATTCTCAGGAAGTCCTCTCGTGATCATGTTCCAACCACAAAAAACAAAGGCCAACTCAATAACCTTAAAGGAGGTAATCTGTGACTTCTATCAGCCTCTAGTGGTGGTATGTAGGAACTGCAGCATACAGATTTGCAGTAAATATATTTATTAGAGCTGACATTGGCATCACATTAGTATCCATGAATGGTAGAAGTTCAAAACAACATACGTGTATCCTTGAAAATCTTCCAGCTGAGTCAAGTTACTTTCTCCTGCTTGTCCTGCAGTTTACTGAAGTCTCACAGACACAATGATCCACAGTTTTATAACCGATTTCAAATGGTGCTAGAAGGCTGTAGTGGACTCTAAGCACCAGAAGAAATCAGTTATCTTTTAGTGGAAAAAGAGGAGGATGAGGAGGAGGACGAGAGAAGAGGAGGGGCAGTCCCGTGCTTGTTCTCCTGAGGCTCACTTACTGCCGGAGCTGTCCTCCCCTCCCCAAGAACACTGATTTCAAATGGTGCTAGACAACGGGAACACACATCTAAACCACCATGTGAAACCAGTTTCTGGGGGAGGATGTTTTCTGTGTCAGATCACAGCTGCAGCAGTGAGATGAACCGATGGCAGGGAGTCACTAGTTCCATCTTCTTTTTGAAAATGTGTTTTATTGATATATTCCATTGTATTTTATTATCTCCTTAAGGAGAATACAGGGCTACTACATGTCTGTTAGTATATTTGAGATAGTATGCAGATAAATTAAGTATACATCATTTGACAGCACAAAGCCTGAAAAAAACAGAATCATTCGCTGATGAAGACAGTGAGGTGTAGTTTAAAGCTACTAAGTAGACCTTGTGTTAAGACATTTAATTATACCTTTTAACTACCTAGGCTGGTCGGTGGGTAAACTACCCAGAAGCCCTAGACCTACAGGTGCCCCAAAGACCCCAGATTGTCTGTGTGGTAATAAATTTGTAGTAATTTGATTAATTAAAAATGAGTTATGTCATGCAACAGATATTAAGGGTACTTAGTATATAAACACTTTTCCTCTAAATTCTATTTCACCACTTTTTTAGTGAACTATCTCGACATCCAAGTTGGTTTAGCACTCCTTGAGGCCTTGTGTTTAATATGTATAATATTTTAGTTGATGCTATGATTGTACAGTATGGCGCTATCTTTAATTAAATTATTCCAAACTAACTGACAAATGGCAAATCTGGGACAGGTAATATTGCATCAAAAACACACATCAGTGGTAGTAAATGTCATGCATACTATTTTGGACTGGCAAACTCCCTGCAGTGCGTCCATGTGTAACTCTGTCAGTGGATGAGCCATTCTGTCAGAGGAGGAGACTTATTTAGAGGAAGTGTGTCTTAAACATGAATGTGGTTGCCATTGCAGCGCAGTGACATGGATGGCTGATAAGTGAAAATTTGCTTTCAGAAGCAGAGAGGAATTCAAACAGAACAGACATCACAACAAACAAGGCTGGCAGCACATGACAATAATTAATTAATAATGAGGATAAATTCATAGCAGGTGTTATCAGACACATACTAAAGCATGGTGTTATTTTAGACATCACAAACATGCAGTATATATATTTATGTTTTCAGACACATAGGTCCATATCATTTTTCTATTAATCATAAATGTAAAATATAAAAAACAACAAATACCACAATATATATAAGTTCTCACATTCAGAATAATTAAAAAAACAGGAGGAATACCTTGTGTCACAACATCAGTTAAAGCCACTATAATTTCATTTTTCAAATAAATTAACTGACATGCATTTATACATAACATTCCTCAGTACTACTTGAATGGTTGGAACATTACTTGTTACAAACATATCTTGTACTTGTACATTTTGGGAGCCACCTTCACCACCTGAAGCTTGTTCATTTTTGCCTTACTGTAGCTGCATCACAGATGGGCTGCATACAGTGGAGTACAGTAGGCTTTTAAAAGCGCTATTTTCACATCATCTGTACACATATGAAATTTGCATGCCAGCATATTTGCTTGGGTATACAGTTTGCAACACTGACGCTGCACATCATCATCATCATCACATAAATCATCCCTGATATGACCCAGATATCAAACTTTACTGACCACATTTAGTGCTTGATCGGCCATATAGAATGAAAGAAGGTGATGATATAAATTTGATGTCACACTGAACACCATAGTTTGAGCAGATTCTAAACAGCATAGGGAGACAGAACAATGAAGTCATCAGCATACATCGGATGGTCTCACAATCATTTAGCTTTTTAGATATCACATCCACATAGATGTATATATAATGATGTGTACTTACATAAACCATAGTTTGGGTACTTACATCTTCATCCTCGCTGCCGTTGATCCTACAGGGAAGAAGAAAATACTGAGTGTATGTATATGTATACACGCATTCATGTGTACAGTTCATACCCCTTAACTCCAACAATAGCCCAGAACATCCCCCGAGCGAAAGCTATGTGACATTAAATGCAACTGACTGTACATGTCCTGCAGGTATGGATGGACACAAGACACACTGGCATGTGACAATGACACACCTTTCCCTTGCTGCAACACACCCATTTCTACGTGTATATATGGGGAAATTACCATTTAAAACACTTTCAGTCTCATTTTTCTTGTCATGTTTTGAAAATCTAGCAAATTGGTAAGATTGCTTCACTTGTCAGAGGAATTTTCAGTGACAAAATCCTAAAACAAGTCAGATTTGTCCAATATAATCAAGGAACTGTTTTGCTCTGAAGGCAGATTTGCTAAACCCTGCCCATTTAGTTACAGTTGCTACGCCTGTCACAAGCTTTCTGTAGTTACACAGCATCTATGCAGTTTACATTGACAATGGTGGCCAAATGAACCACCCAAACTTCAGTGTTTTTTTAAACAGCTTTTAAACAACTCAGCCTGTAGCTAGCTAGCTGATTAAATAACAGTTCTATAAATTTGGTTGAAAATGCCATATCCACCTGGAGTAAAACAAGAATCCTTTAAAAATTAATCCTTTAAAAACTAAAAGTTCTTAACTATACACTTGATGGCTATATACATGACATTGTACTAAAAGACTGAGGCTATAAATGCTAATAGGTCCCAGACAAGAAGGCAGCATTTACATCAGTGTTTATTTCCATTTTCTTCATACATCAAAATAAAGAAATAGCGTTGCTTTTGTACTGCAGCGTAGAGCTAGTTGTCCTACTATTTTAAGAATGATAGGGAAAAATGTAAAATCCAACTAACATCATACTAACATAACCATCTGGCTGCTTAGCTTACATACTGTACATCATATTTTCAACCTGAATGTTTTCACTTTTAACCTTACAAGAGAAAAGGCTTCCACACAGTGGAATATACACTGAACAGGGTTATTAAAAAAACACTACCTGTAACCCCACAAAGTAATGTAGTTAATGATATGCTAACTCCTAGCCTTGGGAATTATCCTAGGTTAGCTATGCTAGTTAGCCAGATATGCTAACAATTGTATTTTATGTTAGAGCAGATAAACAATGTTTAATCCATTTGTTACATTTTGCTCTGGTGTTTTTGATTTTCTGAAAGACAAAAATAAACAAACAGCCAACTCCATCCATTAATCCACCCTTTCATGCATTCATCTTGAGCATGTGTTGAAATCAGGCAAACAAGGTGGTCATGTAGGGCGCCCTTTCTCATTTTCCTTGCGTGAGGCAACAAATACACTTTGCACCTGCAGCTGCTTACTGTTTCTCACAATTTTACATCAGTCCGACTGCACACTGTCTGTAGACAGCCAAAATCCCTGACTAATGAGCACAGGTCAGGAGGCACATATCGTGTTTTCATCAAGATAAACTAAAGTAAAGTATTTAGCTCATTATGAAAATGTCCAAGCCTTAAGGTTTTCAAGTAAGAAAATGTAGGAAAGGGGAGGAGGAAAAGAAAGCCAAATATAAAAGGTATCTTACCTTAATAAATATGTTTTGTTTATAGACATTTAATGTATGTTAGTAGTGTTACGGTAGGCCATGTGACAGCGGTCTTGGACCCAAAGATGCAGACTCACAGGTGGAACAAAGGAAAGAGTTTATTGCAACAACTTACATCTGGAGGCAGGAACGGCACTCAAAAACCACATTTCCCAAACTCATACCTTAATCTAATATATACAATGATCCGACCCTGAACCAAGGAAACCACCTGACTAAATAGGCAGACAAACGAGGGAAACTGAAACAGGTGCAAAACCAGACACAGGTGAGTTTCATCAAAAGGGAGGGAAGCAAGACAAAGACAGGAACACAGACCCAGAACTACAAAATAAAACAGGAAACGGAAACCCACAGTTCACAGACCTTAACAAGTAGCAATAACGCTAATAAACAACACTGGAACTGCTTTAACTCCACAGCCTAAACCTATAACTTCTATTTTGCCTAGGGCACCAAGCTGGCAAGGGCAGGCCCTGGTTCAAATTGAAAGCGTGACTGATGTGCCGTCATTGTTGCTACGATTGGAAGTGGTTTAGCAAAACACTGTACAGATTAAGCACAGTTTTAATCCCTGGGTCGCCTCAGAATCTAGCATTAACTTAATTAATTTAGCATTAAGGTGAATTTCTGCCAGTGGTTGGATGTGGAGTTTGCTCCATATTTCGTTTTTGTACTTTTCGTTTCTAGTTCCTACCTGCACAAAGTAATGCTGCCTTTCTCACTTCTGTCAACATTTTGATTGAAATAATCTTTATTGGAGTTGTCAATTAACAAAACCGACCGTCTATAAAGTGTTAGCATACAAATCACAGGTCCTGGTCGTTCTGACAGGCAGATTCAAATTTGTATTCGATTAATAAAAACACAGTGTCTGTCCAGAAAATCCACAAGTCTGATTATTTGTTGGAGGAATCTTCCATGACAAAATCTTAAGATAAGTCTGATTCACTCAGTGAAACCAGGAAAATGTTGAGTGTGTTGTGCCACCCAGCTGACAAATTCTCCCCCCTCGCTTGATGAAACATCAGATTTTATTCCTCAGCTCTAGATTAAATAGCTTGTTAATGCAGCTGCATTGTGTCGCGGTCCCCGCACCTCTGTTTACTCTGTGACATACGAGCAGAGGAGCAGGAATTTCTTGTGACAGTGTGTGTGTGTGTGTGCGTGTGTTTGTGTGTGTGGTGTCTCATTTCATAGCACAAAGACCTCTGTACGCCGCTGTTTGTGGGAACCAGCCCCCAGCACCTATGTAACTGGCTAGGTCGTCATGACAATAAGGCAACAGTAAATGCTGCATTGTCTCAGTGGCCCTTACAGGTGTTGAAAGATGAGATGACCCGTAATGACTCAGGTGATAGAGGGTGCAGCAATAGGCACGTCCCTTTATTTGGGGTTTAATGACTACTGTAGACTTAAGAGAATTGGGGCAGTGAAAGGAAAGCTGGACAGCAGCTCATAGCTAAACTAATCAAGCAGATATGACCTCACACTGAGATGCACTTATATTCATGACACAATATTTTGTCATGCTGTCACATGTTGTTTAACACGCTGCTCGAATCCTGTAATTCTGCTTATTGGCACAAGAGGGCGACATGACATCTAGAAGCTCCCATGCTATCCAGTGAAATAGTTACTATGGTGATGTGACTGGATATCCACACAGGGGAAGCTCTCATCTTTCCTGCCCTTAGTTTAGAGAGGTCAAAGGTCAGGGTCAGTTGTACAGCAGCATCAGTGCTGGGAGAGATACAACCTAGTGCTAGTCATCAGGGAATAAATGGCACAATATAGCAGATAGAGGAGTGAATATAAAGTTAAGATGTAGCACAAATGATGGGAACACCTTGTTTCCAAGTATAATCCAACAAAGGGGGGAATTTCCACTGGGGATGGGGGGATATGTCTTAATTTAATTTTGTCACTTTGTTTTGTTTCTGATAGATTTTCTTGCTGAAAACATTTAAAACTGAATGTGACTGCATGAGTAAGAGCTTAGCAGAATAACCGGTTTGTCTGTAGCTGCTCAGACACAGTCTACTGTCTTGAAGTGAAGTGTTGGTTGACAACTTTCTCTGTGTTCACCTACTGTAAAGATCGATATATCTCATTATACAGCACAGCTTTTGTCATTAACCTGAATTCATACCCTGCCTCATGAGCCTGCGCAAAATAAGCAGGTATAGATAACAGAGGAAGTATGGAAGTGGAAGTCTGTGCCCTGTTGCAACACTTAAATGCTTTATTAAAGGTCACAACAGAAGGTCACTTGTATGACCCTAGTTGTCACAAATGCCCCTCAACCAAGTTGCCCCTGTCCCTAAAGAGTCTGTGCACACCACTGTCTAAAATGTGTTCAAAGGTTTTAAAAGAATCTGACCCACTAAAATAAAATGGAAACAGTGGAGGGATACGTAAACCCTGAAGCAACACCAGCTCCCTGCAGTATGAATGCAGGAGCGAGTGAGGGACGCTCTCTCTCTCTCTCTCACACACACACACACCCCACAGGCTCTCTGGGGAGAAAGGCTTCCTTGTGGAGGTAAGACGAGTGCTTGTTGTTGACTCTCACTCTGGCTTCCTGTTCTATTCTCTCCCAGGAAGTGACACGCAGAGACAGAGGCTCCCACTGACACACACACACACATACATACCGCTAGCATGAATGGCAGACCCTGGCTCCCACGGGCGATGGTGATGTCATCCTCCCTGTCGATCTGTGTGCCCGTCTGTCCACACTGCCGCTGTGCCTGGAAGCAGAGAGGTAGAAATGACGTTAAATGATGACGATTGCAGATTTATATAAGATTTATTTTTTTGTCCCTTGGTTGCAGATTTGCTGAGTCATGGTGCAATACTCTGCTCACTGCGCTAATAACTGGACTCCTTTCATTACAAGTCTATTTTTTGGTCAAAGATTTTCTGAATCATTGTATTGTCACTATAGCTAACCTGGGGGAAGGAATGGATATGTGAATTAATAAATAGATGGAGGGATGGGAAGGTGACTGTAGGAGGGGAAGCAGCAGCATTAGTCAAATAGATGCACAGGATGTTCATGTCATTTAGCAACAGCTATTAGTCACACTGCGGCACCACTGTCTGAACCACCTGCCACAGGCCGCATCATCACACACCTTCAGGCGAGAAATGGAGAGGGATCTGCATGCAAGAAAGTGTGTGTGGGTGAATCGCTGATAAAACTTGATATTTTGTTGTCCAACCATGACGAGTGTCACTGTAAAACAAGATGACCGCCTTTTCAATGCCTCGTCACCTTGCAATTGTGGTGATGTTGACAGTTTGAAAAGATTACAGCAACCTTCTCTAACCTCTTTCGGGAATGATGTGGGCATTGCTGTCAACTTGCACTGTAAAATAAAATCACCAAAATTGAAATAGTTTGTCACATAATAAATTAAGCTCCATGCAGAGTTGAATCATGGCTTTTCAGTGGTATTATATGCAATTCAATCCACCCACCAGAGTTTGGTATAATAGGCTTAGGAAAAGGATGCAACCAACCTCTGTACTGCCACATGAACTTTGACCTATGGAAATAATGGTATATGGTAGGAAGAAATGCTGAAAATCCTGGATTAAAAATTACAAAAAAGTTACAGTTCACCAAAGACCAAACATTTTTAGCATCCTTTGACGAACACTATTTCCCACAAGCACAAGACTATTGGGAGTCCAAACGTTACTAACTTGACAGACAAGCTATAGGAATGGACAGAGAGGGCCAAATAGATGTTAGATTATGTTAAGACAGCTGATATTATGGCTTAAACTTTAGATAAATGACATTAAAAGACAGTGTGGGTGGATATCATGTATAAGATAAAATCTGTTACAATAACTACAAAATGGTCTCAACACAAGTTCAAGGTGGTCTACCTGCTGTTCCCAAGGTCAAGAATCAACCCTCAAGCTTCACGCTGAATGTTGTAAATGGTAATCAATTCTATGTTAAGAAAGTGGAAAAACACATCTTTTATCAACGTTTGTAGGCTATGACTATACACGGCTATGACACGCTCCAGTCAGCAGCACAACACACAAGTCGATAGCTCATCTCTTTGCAACGCCGGCCCTCAAGGTGTCAGTTAACCACTGCTATGGAGTTTCCACAAATATGTCCAAAAACATCTTTCTCCTTTGAAAAATGGAAATAATCACAATATTAATAGAGTTTTAATTTCCTAATATAAAACTGAACTTAAGTTCAACTTTCAGCAGTTGTGGTGAGTGCTGTTAGCATGACTATTACTAATGTTGTTACTGTTATGGCTGTTATCCCTTTTTGCGGTTGGCTTCTAAAACATGTTTGAGCCACACTTAAAAAGACGTCATTAAAAAGAGAGAGGAATTAAAGTAGCTATTATAAACTTGAATAGATATCACCTTACCGACCTGATACTGAATCCCCTCCGTGAGCCATCTTCTTGTTCATATGTATCTATCCCAGGATAATTAGAGCGACTTTGGATTGACGCAGGGAAGTGAAGATGCTTGACAGACTCAACTCAACTCTTTTTACAGACTATGAATCACAGAGTAGTCACCGTCATTACTAATTAAACCAATAATACCTTCCGCTAGCAATTCCCTAAAGAACACTAAACACAGATTTTTTTCTTTCATTTCCCGGAACTGGGGAGTGAAAGTTGGCACAAACCCAACCATTCCTCATTGGGACACCAGCCACAGCATACAGGTGTTTGTAATGTGAGAGAGAATGTGTGCTTGCTCAAGTTGTGTGTGTGTAAGTGTGTGTGTTGTTATCCTACTTCAAAAGCCTACGTTTCTTTGAATCAATTTTTAGACATTCCAGGAATGATGCAGGCATCATATGGGCCAACCAGTGATAAAAGCCACACGAAACAGTGGCTGGCAATGCTGCCACTATTTGCATTAAACTCAATATGTGCAATATGTTTAACAGGCTCAAGTTCGCCTGTCATCGCTCTTGAATCTGGTTATTATCTCTGATTAACATTACTTTTCCAATTTTTTTTATTATAAATCCTTAAAACAAACAAAAATAATATTTTAATCGTTTTTTTAGATTACCCATTTCAAGACAAAAACAACAAAAAAACAAATTTTCCCTTTTTTAAACCTACAAAAACTGGAAAAACTAGATTCTGACTCATTTTACCATGGCAACAACAAGTGTGTCCATGTGGTCTTCATCACTTTTTTGTGTTCTCTGGAAACTTTCTGTTGTCGTTTGTGCTGCTTTCAGCGTGTTTCTGTATTTGGTTTTGTTTTCTCTATTTGTGGTAAAATTGAGCAAGGTGTTTTCTCTATATGTATGTGTTTCAGTGTGTTGAACTCTAAGGGCCACCGTACAATCGTATCAGTAGTTATTTCAAATTGGGATGCACCATTCCTGTAAGTCTTATCAAAATCAGACCAGTGTCATCTCAGGCTACATCCTCACTACTACATTGTTGTTTTAAAATGGCGTTTTACACTAATAAACAGGTGGAACTGTTGCTAAAAGAATTCGTTATTAAAGTTGAATTAACTGCTGGAAGTCAAGGCTAGGTAGTCAAAGCAGACATCACTGCTCATTTCTGTACAATGTGGACATCCTTTGTTATCTCACATTGTCTATAGGGCCCTTTATTACTGTTAACCAGCGCCTGGATTGATAAATGTTAGGCTCTTTCATCACTGACACTACCATAAAGCGGCTCATGCTGTAGTAGTGTACTGTGTATAGCCTCAGGCTCCTGTGTGTGTTAATGCTCATCAGTGGTGCAGTTCAGGCGGAGGTCGTGCAGAGTTAAAGCCCTGAGGGAGGCAGGCATAAAACCCAGTATGCAGAGTTATGCTAACGGAAGCGCTGCTGATGCGGAGAGCATCAATCTCAAGAAAGGTGCATGACGATGCTTTAAGACAGCGGGGCAGCTACGCCTCATGGTGTCTTACACACACACACTCAACACAGCTGACACACAGCTGTCACAGATAATGCACAGGCAGAGACACACTTGTGCAAAATAACAGTGTATTATACATTGTAGTTTACAGTAGCCTTTATCAACTCTGGCATTCCTAATCCATATTTGATGGCATGGTTTCAAACCTACTGTAGCTCATAATTAACCGCTGTCATTGAAAACAACCACCCCAGATGACATAAATGTGATGATTCAGTGTGTAAGACCGAAAAGATGAAATGTTTGCTGTAAGCCAATATTTTATTCCAATAGTTCCACACTGACTTAGCACTGATTTAGGATGAGCACAGTGAAGCTGTGCGGTCTGTAAAAATTCTGAAATTAAGCGTTGGCTAAATAAGGTTTTAACTTGTACCCTCAGGTTTGCATAGAAAACAATATGTGACAAATCAAAAAGTACTGCATGGAGTGCTGAGGTCACAAATGGGACTAGGTAAAGCTTGGCCCTAAATATAAAATCAAGAAGACTCTAAAAATCACCAAAAACCATACACCTGGGACATAATATACAAACCAAATTAATAGGGCCTGTAATAGTGCTTTTGACTTTAGCATTGACTGAACCAAATTCACTGAAAGACTGGTGTTGCCAGGCCCTGCTGCAAGTGAGGAAAAAGATGAATGGCAGCTAAATGCTACAGGCAACCTACATGGATAAAAGACAACCTACATGATTGGCAGAAATTAAATGAGTCAAAACAAACAATGATATTATCCTTTGAGTAAACACTACAGTTTCCACAGGCCATCAATATTCCTTTGGAGAAAAAATAAGTCCACATCATTGAATAAGCCTCAAGAGTTCCTGTGTTCTGGAATACAAACAAGGCTGACTTATTTCTTCTCACCCTGTTTTCCATCCTTGAAAGGACAGAGGACAAAACAAAAAGCTTTCCTTCTGGAGAATTTCAAACATCTGGCTTTGTTTGGGCTCAGTTCCGGGAACGGATCACAACTCCAGACCACTCCCAGAACTGTGGCGGCCGGCCTGGCCGAGAGACCTTCCTCCCTGGACACAGATAAACAATCTTAACAGGCCAATTTGAAGCGGGGGTAAAAATAGCAGCATGTTGCCGCTCGTGGTTTTGAGGTTAACTGGAAAACAGGCTGTAGGGAGTGGAGTGGAGTGGAGTGGTGTGGAGGGTGGGGTGGGGGGCAGGGAAAGCTTTTCACCTCTTACTCAACAGGGACACACATTGCCAGGAAGTAAGAGAGAGTGAAGGAGGAGGAGAGCATCGATGGAGGGATGTATGGATAGATGGGCTGGTGTGATGTGGGGTTAACCCTGAAAGACGGATGGGGTTGGATGGGTATGTCGTCATGACAACAGTCTGAGTCAATCAAGCCAGAATATAGGCTGATATCAGAGTTCATAGGATGCCGACTGAGATAGAGTGTGTGTGTTTAAGAGAGAGAGAGAGAGAGAGAGAGAAACAGGTCATGACATAATCTTGACACGTCACCCACTTACAGTAAAGCAAGATATTTAGTAATTTCTTTGCCAATAACAGCACCTACTCATCCCCCCAAGCTCTTACCAGCTCCAACACACACACAGACACACACGGACACACAAGAACACACACCGACACACGGACACACACAGACACACACGGACACACACGGACACACGGACACACACACACACACATCGACACACACGGACACACACAGACACACACGGACACACGGACACACACACACACACATCGACACACACGGTCACACACTGACACACACTGACACACCGACACACACCGACACACACCGACACACACCGACACACACAGACACACGGACACACACAGACACACACATTCAGACACAGACACACACCGACACACGGACACACACACACACAGACACACACGACACACACTGACACACACAGACACCAACGGACACCAACGGACACACACAGACACACAACACACACCGACACACACCGTCACACACCGACACACGGACACACACAGACACACACATTCAGACACAGACACACACAGACACATATATGCAGACAAAGACACACAGAAAGACACACATCGACACACAGAGACAGACACACACACCGACACACACAGACACATACATGCAGATACAGACACACATATACACTTGTTTAAAACACCCCTGAGCCCACTAAGCAGTGACTCAGAAAAACACTCATTCACACACTTAAATTACAAAGAGCAGACTTTCCTGGAAACATGGTACCAAAAGCACCATTCCACGTAACTCTAACACTGTGGCCTCACTGACGGGCAGCACACACACACACACACACACACACACACACACACACACACACACACACACACTCACTCACTCAGAGTTAGTCAGCAAAAGCCCTAACCGCAAGCCAAATTATAAAATCTTCAACTTCCCTTCTGCTTCCCTCTTGGCTTGCTGCCATGACAGCTTCCCAAAACTAGTGGTGTTTTACAGTAAGAACTGTTACGTTTCTGGAATGTCCTGTCTGCAGACACATTGAAACTATGACTCTACAAAAATGTCCTCATCTGAAGCCAAATATCACCTGATTCCAAATAGACCTGCTGACAACTAATTGGGCTGTGGGCATGTGGGCATTTTGTTAGAAAGTGTAGGCGGATTGACTTTGAGCGAAAGACTCACATCAGGGTCCGCTGGCAAGAGTGTAAAAATCTGTGTGCAAATAAAAGTGCTCTTTCAGAAACTGTTGGCAGCAGTTGAGCATTCAATATCTCTTTTATGGAGAATCTGATCTGTGAATGTATTATTATTTGTATTCACCAAGGACCAAAAAGCTGGTTTGGTGGAAAGCTTGGGGTTTTCAGCAAGTCTTTGGACTTAAAGTCAGAACAAATAGGATTTTAATGAAAAAGACTGTACAAAAATAATCCTTCTCAATCATTCTGTCATTACTCATTACTAGAAATGTGTGGCAGTGTCTGTATCTGCAGAGACCCTGCCCTCTGCCTGTATTTTCTTATTGTGCTGTTTCTGGGCATCACCCTGATGTAGGTGTGTAGCCCCTAGCCAATAACAGCGCGCAATGTGTGGTGGCGGGACTCTATCGAAAAAGGTAGCAACCAGGTGCCAGATTGTAAGCATGCATCCAAGAGGAAGCTACAAGCCAGGGAGGAGGGGCTGACACTGTTGTGTTTACAAACTGCAACTGACAATCCTTTTCATTCTACCTTTAAGAAAAGGGCGATACTCACTGTAATTCACCTTTTTTGGTGTTCATACAGCCAGACATGAGCACCAGTTTGAATCTCTGAGACTTGCTTTGCTTTGTTGTGTAATTTCAAATGTTTCATGCAAGAATAACTTTTAGATGTCATCTCCTGTCTTTATGCATATTGGAGTCATTTCCTGTAGTTTCTTGGAAGTATGTAATCATGTGATACGTGAACAGTGATGGCCTAACAGAACCAAACTAAAGAAGTTTAACATTTGAAATAAAACCACTGCCAACATGTTTAGTGTGAACCATCTTAAGTAGCACGTTGACTGGTGTCATTCCAGTTTATTACAACTTGGATTTTATGCCAGTGCCAGTGTATCAGTTATGATGATATTGTACTCACTAAAGTCATTCCTGGGGTCTGAGGTCATTGCGACATCACTGCATTAAGTCCAGTGAGGGAAGAAAAATTTACAGTCAGGCAATCAGACAGGTTGTTAACATTTTCTCCAGATTACCTAAACCACTTAGGAGGTTGAACTCTATGAAAGTAAGACCCAGGTTGTATGAAACTGGAATTTACCCTCAAGAACAAATTAAGAAACATAAATTTAGCATTAGTCCAACATGTGTAGAGTGACCACACCTCAAGGTATCTTACAGGTAAGTGTCTTGTGCATTATGTTATACAAATTTCTCCAAAGTTGAGCCATTCAGACATAGATATTAGTACCAAAGCATAGTTAAAGAAGTTAGTATTGATTTTAGGCCACTGATAATTTTGTATGTGGATATCTTATTTTGAAACCAAAGTTTGGTCTTCTCCCTTTGAAACCCACAAATTATTCATCTGGCTTTCTCCTTTATGGCACCTTTTCAAAACCAGAGGTGGACCACCATGGAGAGATTATATCAGAAACCTGATGAAAAAAACAACACCCGGCAGCATGAATACACAAGGTCAACAAGCCTTTTTCTCCTTAGAAGCGGTGATTTCCATCAAAGTTGACCAGCCTTTGTTCAGTAACAGTGAACCACTCCCACAAGTACCAATGCCAACTCTCTCCATCTTTCAACAATCGATGACACCAGGGTGTGATACCAGTGGATATCACTGGATAGATAGAGCTCAAAAACAGTCTCTACTTTAAAGACTTTCAAACCAAACAGAATCTGTCAGATACTAAACCAAGGATAAGGCAACGCAAGACTGAAAAATAATTAATGACAGAGCAGAATATCCCTTTACTGTCAGGAATGTAAAGCCAGGACAAACACAACCAACATCCTACTCAGTGATCACCAACTGAAAGTTAGAAATGTGAGTCCTGGCAAATTTGAGCAGTAATCAATCAATCAACAATTGAGGGCATGCAGGGGCAAGTGCAAAACATTTTGATAGCATTTGAAGACAGTCATAAGTCAAATGGATGTTCTAAGCATAGTTTCAGATTAGTGCAAGTAATATGATTTATTTGTCTCACTGTCGAAAGTTTTGGAAGTCTGGTTCTCTCTTGCAAAGCCATCAGATTGAACTTGAAAATTAAGCCTCATCCACAACTTCCACATGTGCTTTAACATCACAACATTAATGTAACACAACTTGTTAGATGCAGTTTACGAACTCTGATGTTTTTGCCCATTTAGCTTGGTTCATGTGGGCTGGAGTGAAAGCCTGTCAATCAAACTGTGGGGTGTGGGGACCAAACAACTGGACTGAGACTGCTTAAAAATGTGAGTTTGCACATCACAAATGAAAAGAAAAGCGTTAGTTGTGTAAAGAATTGTCAAAATTGTCGGACGTAGCCCTCCTCCTATTTCGATATTGGGAATGGGGGTTTCAGATGCGGTAAGACAATATAACAAGCACTTAATTTCAAACATATTAAGGCCTTTATTTTAGGTTCCCATGTCCCCATTTCAAAGAGCTTGATAATCAACACACACACACACATACATTTTCTGATACTTGGTTGAGTAATCCAGATGGATTGAAACTATTGACTGTGAGCTTTTAGCCCTAATAACAAAGGTCAAAGGACAAAGAAAAAGACAGCGAGAACCTACAGTTATATTGAGAAACATTTGACGGCATACTGCCAGCAACAAACATACTGCACATCCATCTTGCTGAGTCATACAACTTACAGTTAGCAACACACACACACACACACACACACACAGACCAAACACACACCCAGTGAAGTCTGACACACTAATGTTATGCACTTGGCTGTCAGTAGATTTCCCTTTCTCATGACATGCCTTCAGTCTGCAGGAAGAGAGTATCGTATTTGAGGAAACTGCAGCCGGCACCAGTGTCAAACATCTCAACCGTGTGTTTAATTTAAGACCTGAGCGTGTGTTAACAAAAGGCCTCCTCTTGTTGCACAGAAACAGGAACTGTGGGTTTACTAAGCCACGTCATGTCGCGGCCCCCTGACTCTGCAGAAGTATGAAGAAAACAATTGCAACATGGCTGTGATGACAGAGTGATAGGCACAGAGAGACGTCATCAACACCCACCCCCCACCCCCCACAGCATGGACAAAAGGCTACATTAGCTACATTTACTGTAGTGATAGCTCCCTGTAAACCAGTGAGACCATGATTGAAAAGACTACTTTTTTCAACAAACCTGTTGATTCTTGTCACAATGAAAGTCTACTTCTTCAGTAAAGAAGGTTTTGTATCGTAAGGACTGATAGTATCTGAATAATACCTCAACTCTTAAAGAATAAGTCTATCTTAATACAATACACACAGCATTTATATGTCGAGGAAATGTACTGGTTGCTGTGATCATTCTTTCTATGTATTTTTTCCTGGCAACAAACCTATGCAACTACCAGGACAGATAACCAAAAGGCGCTTCACAGCCAGTATGGACAAGAAGAATGATTATAGTGACCAACAACATTTTTTAATTTACATATGGGCACGTGGATATTGAATTAAGCCAGAACTGAACTCTGTGAACCTATCCTTTAACCAATATTCAACTGTTCAACCTAACATCAGCTTGAGGGAATTTGCCAAACAGACCATCTAACCCTAATTCCACCGTTACGCCTACATTTGGTCCCCATTAATTTCAATGAACAAATAGTTAGCTAGTTGTTGTTAAACTACTTAACTCGTTCATCTCATAAGTTCACTCATATTCAGCCAATTAGACAAAGTATTGCTCTTTTGTATAATGGTGTATCATTTTCAACTTGTGGAATGCAAAAGTTAGCCTGCTAGCCGCAGCATATTCTGGCAGCTCGTTCTGCATTATAATGAATTATTTCATGTTCTGCCTGCTTTTTAACAGAGCATGCCAATACAATTTGTATTGCCATTCCTCTCTGACTGCCGCATGAAACCATCTGATTTCAGGGATGGCCTTTTTCACCCCTTAATAACACCCCTGTCGGACCCGCCTACAAACAAGCATAACTGGACTTGATCTAAGCAAGGATCAGCCTTGGAACCACTGACGTTATTCAAACAGGTGGTTTTACATTATCATTTTTACAGTGATATCTCTTCTACAACCTTATCAAAAACTAGAAGACATTTTGATCAAAACCAGCCCTATGTCCACACACACAGACACACACTCACACATCAAACAGCAGTGTGAGATCACATCTCATGCTCCTCGTGGCGTTTGTGCTTCCACTGAGAGCTGCAGAGTCTGAGGCTCTCTCCCAGCACGTTAACACCCACCACATGCACATAAACACACCCCGCTGTGACACGGGCTCTCAGCCGCTGCTTCCAACTCAAACAAAGTGCTTGGCGGGGCCGCTGCCAGCTCCAAGCCCAGCAGGAAATGATGTAAGTTAGGCTTGCGTCACAACTCTGGCTTGGGTTTATGGGTGCTCCTTTGACGCCTATTAATGGTCAGGTGTCAGTTGTTGCTGGGGTTGGTGAAAACATGTTTTCAACTCTGATCTCTTGCCTCTGACAGGCTGAGCAGGTACAGGGAAGGAATTAGGGTTGGGCAATTAGACTAATACATCAGGGATCAGCGATGAGCTCAATCAATTGCCTGTGGAAATTCCCTTGTTGATTGTTTGATAAGTGAAAGGACAATATCAGTGTTTCCATCTACATTTCAATCGAGTCACCGGACACCTCCAAAATGAAGTCTCTGCCTGGAAATGATTACCAAAGTTGTATGTACTTCTGCCATACAGAAGTACACTGATGCACTGATGGAAAAACAAATATCACTGATGGAAAAACAAATATCTGTTGACACACATGCTGTAATATAGGGTATAACTCTATATGACACTGATATTATCATTTAAATTACCTTGATGTGTAGAAAATGTAATATGTAGCCCAGAGCAAGGTCCTGATATGTGGAAGAAAATTGCACTCAGCTTGATTTGAAATAATGTGAGAGTGAGCAAAAGGTAGCCTAAACACAGGCAACCATTTTTCCAGGGCCTGCCTGAGTGCCGACTCGTTTAGTCTCAGATGAGTGTGTTTGTGTTTCTGCTTCTTACAACAGCTCCCAACAGCTACTCACAACATGCTACAATTTGAAAAACAAAATGAACACTTCATTGTGAATGTTAAAGCTCTTCAAGTTATCACACCTTCATCTATCTGCTAAAGACGAGATGACAGTTGGCTGACAGGAGAAGGACCTTCATCCAACCCTTAAAGGACACACAGACATACCGAGTGGTTGTTTAGGAAACGTGGAAGGAAAAGGACGATGAGCAAGAAACAACTCACAAAATCACTGACTTTATGCCGAGCCATATAATCAGATCATATTCCAAATAATATACTATTTCAATTAACTTGTTTCTGTGAGCTGTGTGTTATTGCACCATTATTCATATTCTTTTTTAAATGCTACACAGCCAAGTATCATCTGTCATAGCTGAAATCTGAAGTCAGTGCAGAGGTGTACTAAGCTGTAGTTCCTTTAATAGCCACTAAATGCTGGCTTCAAAAACCAAAAAGCACTATATTGAAGTGATTGGTAAAAGCCCCCAGGATTTCATACATTTCATCTATAAGAAATTAAGGTCTCAATATGTAATTTTTTATGTGTGCCTTGCTTTCAATGTATTGCAGTTATAGCTTCATTAAAATGATTTTACAGTGCATGTTACAGTGTAATTATGTTGCAAATATGAGGACCCATTACTGGTACACAAAAGACAAGCCATTAGGTAATAGGTGGTTAACTCTGTTAATTCTGTGTTAAAGAGAAATGTACATTTTTGTAATTATTAGGCAGTTATTCAATCTTGAGTGACAGCAGGAGAAGCTCCTGTGTTATGTTGAAGAGGCAGCAGTGCAAACCTGCCAAGAAAAGACTTGTGGCTGCACCTCAGAGCTCTACATCCTCCTTGACGCGTCCAGTGTGCCACAGAGAATTCAGGGCTCAGATTAGTCTGTTCAGCCATCTGCGCACTCACCAAAACCCAACATAATGAGACGTGCCATGGTCATAATCAACTATGATGGACGAACAAGTAGAAGAAGAAAATGTTGTTTTTTAATAATTGGTTAGTGCTGTAAGAGGTTTCAGAATCCAATATGTGTTGAATTCAAAACTTTCTAACTCTGATGCTGATTGGTGATATAAAAAAAGACTGCAGCAGAAAGCAGTGCATGTGAAAGTACTGCACGTAGTGGGTTTAAAACAATACATACGTAATAAATATCATATTATATATTAACAAGAAGCTTGAGAAAAAAGAGGATAGTCTAAGGAACTTTCATGTAAATGTAATTTTACCTATTTAATTAGTTTCACGGTTATTATCTCATGATCAAAAGTGATGTAAGAACAGAACTATATGCTAGCTTTTTTGTCCTGTCACAATAGCTATATCAAACAACAAAAGAGCTGTGAAACATGTAGCTGTTGTGCTGTTAATTTGACAGCATACAACACAATATATTCTTTAAAAGGTTGTCCTCTAACAACCGTTTTGTCCATATATATATACAACAAAACTATACAGGCTGTATCTAAAGTATCAACCAATCTAAGGGGTTTGTACATGCTTGTGCCATCAAAAACATCAGAATTTGGATAATATCAGTCTGTTCCAGTCTATGCAAGCATAGTCTGTGATTGCTGGTGTGCTAACCTGCCTGCCTCCTGCTCTCCAGCTTCATTTCCTAGTTGAAAAAAACATCAGGAGATGTTTCACACCCTGCCGGCATTTGGCATCTCGTCAGTACTCCCAGACTTCCACCTTTCCTCTCAACTTCCACACACACAACCTCCACCTATCTCATTCTCATCTCTGTGCTATCTACCTCGCATTTGTCCGTTGGCAACAGAGCATTATTGAGACATGGCAGGGTAATTGTTTATGGCAGGAGGGGAGGATCAGAGCCCTCCGGATCCTGTTACCTTCCACTGAGGTGAGTTCATTTGGGAAAGCACGCAGGCAGGTAAACAAACCCAGAAGGGTACTGCATGGGGCAGTCGTGAGCACTCATACACACACACACACACACACACACACACAAACCCACTTGCTTATGCACTCCTGTAAACAAGCCAAAGAGGCAAACATTACAAGCTGCAGATCCACATTACATAAACCCATAAAAGAAGAGTTACTGCTGTAGTCCATTTTACTCACCGTCTCCTGTGCCGTGGTGTGTGTAGGTGAAAGTGTGTTTGCCTCTGTCTGCTTATCCTCTCCTCCTGTCTCCTCCCAGTTTTCCCTTATGACTAACATTTGCGAGCAAAACCTTCCTTTTCTTCAGAAATTGGCAGCATCCGTTTCCCCCTCTGTTGTTACTTTTTTACACCATCCTCTCACTCAGCAGTTGCTTCAAGTTGTAGTTCCTGCCTCTTGCTGTGTCCTGACAGTGACAGAGTTACACACTCTCTCTCTTTCTCTTCCTGTGTGTGTGTGTCCTGTCCTACAAAACAAAGTGGGTGTGTCTCTGTGAAACAAGCCCAAAAATGTGAGTAAAGAGGAGGAAGCATACACCCACGTGCGAGTGGACTATGGAACTTCTCTGTTTCATGCGTGTGCACATAGTAGGTAGGACATTATATGTGGCAGCATCCTGGGAGTGTGTCCAAGCTCCACTTTCCCTCTTTCTGTTTCTCTGTCAGCATTTCCTTGACTCCAGGATACACACACACTTTGCACCCAAAGACAACTCAGTGAGTTCGACTTTTACTATGTGTGTGTGATAGCAAGTGCTCCATTTTCTGGACAGGAGGTGTCCCAGCAACGCCAAAGGATGACAGGGAATACCAGAAGAAAGAGCAATACCAGGGATTTCGCACAATTTGACTACACCACAGAATTGAACTGACAACTCTGGCAGTGTTAGTGCCTTGCTCTTTGCCTTGAGCTTCACACAGCAGGGCCCAGTTCCTCCGGGCTCTAAATTGCGCTCCGTTAGCCTCCAACATATGAACTGAATGGTAAACAGCAGGAGAATGAGAGCAGCCGAGTGACTCTATAAAAAGAGCCCCCTGTCTCCATGGCGATGCCAGAGGCAAAGAGCGGTTCTGTCCGAGTGGCCGCGCTACCCGCCGCCCCCAACCCCAACCCACCTTCTCCTCCTCTCTGTACACACAAGGCATTGTGGGAAAGCAAACGCAGTTCACATGCCCTCCCTGTGGGATATCAGACTTGATCACAGTCACACTCGTCTCCACACAGACAAGACTGTGTCACAATAATGAGGAGAAATGTACTCTCTTGGCTTTGAACCCACCCACTGCTGAGGTCAAGGACAGCATACCTGTTTACATTGACAATGAATGAACTGTCTTTATCTATTATGTCAATAACAGGTAGTACCTCACAGTAACATGGTTCTGGGTTTGAACCCCCCAGCCGGGTGGGGCTGTGTGGGTACTGGGACATGCAGGTTGGGTGATTGTGACTGACTGGTGACCTATCCAGGCTGTACCTCGTCTCTTGGCCAGTGTCAGCTGCATGGAATCTGCTCCAGCAACCCTTTCAGGATCAGCTGTTATAGATAATGGATGCCAAGTTTTTAGCCTTTTTGTCTCTTTTCATAATCAAATAAAATAAGTCAAATGAGCAAACTGACTCTCATTTGAGTCTAATTATTTTAAAGTAAAAATACCAAAAACGTAATAATATTATTTTTCCTCTTAACCGGAATGTGATCTTTTCATCCAGATTCAAAATGTTAAATGAAATAGTTTGACATATTGGCAAAATAAATGTATTAGCTTTTTTGTTGAGAGTTAGATAAGAAAACACTATCTATGCAAGCTAGATATAGAGCTAGAGCCAGCAGGTGGAGCTTAGCTTAGCATAAAGACTGGAAGCAAGGGGAAACAGCTAGCCTGGCTCCATCCAAAGTTCAAATATCTGCCTTCCTGCACCTCGGAAACTTGTTTATTTAAACCATACAAAAACCAAAACGTAAAAGCGACGAGTTGGGATTTTGCCGGGAGTAACGTGCTGGACTACATTTTGGTTAAGACCACCCTTTTCAGGCTAATCTGAGCTAATTTTGTGATAGCTTTAGTTTCTTATATTGAGTACAGACAAGAAGGCGATATTGAGCTTCTTATGTAACTTTCAGCAAGAAAGTGAATAAACATATTTCCCAAAATGTTCGGGGAATGTTCAAGGAACGGCTCCTTAAACTGAATCTGTAGTAGCTCAACCCCATGTGACAGAGCTCAATTAAATGTCTTTGGGGTTAGTAGACTAATCTGTCAGCCGATTAATGTGTTGTACCACTGTTAATGAGGTGGCAAAACTTTAGCTACATGCAAACTGAAATTAGTTATAACATAAGTTCTGGGATGAAAAAAAACCCATTATTGTTAATCACTTTTGCCCACCGTGATGGATGTGTGTTTTCAAAAAGTCAGATTTTGTACTTTAAACAGCATAAACAGACACCACTCTGATTTAGTGTAGTGGCAATAACGCCATCTGATATCTCCAACCCTCAGCAAACCACTCTGAATCTAGATCAGACTACAAGGAAAACTAACTAAACTAAACTTTCATTGTGTTTCTGGGTGAACTATCCCTTCAACCAACCACAGTGATCTGTCTCTGGCGTGTAGCGGAGGTATCTGGGTCACAGCAGCAAACATAAATACATCTGCTCAAAGATGGTGAGAGCAGGACAACAGGAGCTATGTCTCCAATTAGAGAGCATGATCCATGGCCAAAAGCTCCCTCACACACATCTGGGTCGAACCTTTACCAGTGTGTGTAGTGTGTGTGTAAAAGAGAGAGAGACTGCACAGGTGTGACCTGAGTGATGAGCAGGTTCCTCACTAATGAGGCCGAACTCTAGTTTACCCCCTGCAGAGATTCACCTTCTGACAGAATGAGGCCCCTGTTTACACGCACACACGCATGCACACACACACACACACACACACACACACCCACACACACACACACACACACACACACACAGTATTAAACTACAGGATACTCCGTTTATTACCTGAATATTAATATTACTAAAACTCCTGTCACTATTGAGGCTGCAAACACTAACGTACAGTGGAGCAGCTTACACTGATCAACAAGCTCGGGACAGAAACATTTCTATACAAATGCTGTTTAAATGATTTGCTTATAGCAACAGGTGGTGTTTCTCCGGCTGCAGGAAGTCCTGAGCAAAGAACCGTCAATTTCATTCGTACAGGACTTTGAAACAGCTGTTGTGTATTTCAAAGCTGTCTGTTTCATTACTTTATATTCATGTAAAAAATATACAAGTGTTTATTAGATGGTAATCTGAGAAATACAGAAAATAAATTGGTTACAATAACCCTCCGCTTATAGTGATCAATGTGACCCGGACAGACGTGATCACCTTAAAATCAAACCACTGCAGTATTAATACGGTAAACAGACATACTTTTCATTACTCTGTCAGACCACCAGGTGGCATCGCACGACTACAGTACCACAAACCAGACAGTAGAAATGGATCCCAAACCATGAGTAAATACACTTGTACTTACTGATTCCTACCAACACTTTTATTTCAATAATTTAATTCTATTAACTAATATTGTTATTTTCATCATCTTTTTCTTTCATAATTGTAATTGTGCTTTGGCAACACATATCAGATTTCATGCCGATAAAGCCCATTGCATTGCATGTACCTTCAGCACCAGGCAGTAGTCTGTAGGAGCCTTGTACTTGCTCTTGTAGTCCTGGCCGTGGTAGACATTAACGTGATCCAACTGGAGAAAACACACCAAGTCTCTGGATGCCTACACACACACACACACACACACACACACACACACACACACACACACACACTCTTCAGTTTTCCAATAAAAAAGCATTGCTGTTAAAGAAAATGCTGCTGTTTTCTTTGTGTTAACCCTCTCACACACACCTTGGCCTTTCCTTTGGGAACGTAGTAGATGCCAGACGCCCTCAGCAGGAAGTAGCGTTTCTTCCACGACTTCTTCCCATCCTCTTTCAGCCACAACACTCCCTCCATCTCGGGGACGGACACCGAGCTGCCGCCGAAACACTCCTGACACACACACAGATGGTGCATGTTCAATTTCAGTTAAACAGGATATGAGTGCAATTTGGTGACAGATTGACTTGTTCACAGCATGGTCCCCCCCCACATATGGTATTATATGGTACGTTTTGATTTGTTTTAACACTGACTGACAGCACCTGCTGCTAATACATGTGGGAGGACCTTCTGCCAGGAAGCCTTTCAGCATTGTGAAACGGTTGCAGTATGGTTGTTTAGGCACCAAAAGTAGGAGCTGTAGTTTAACAATGACTTATTATTTCAAACCAAGCTGATACCAAACTGAGCCTTTCTGACACACTGTGCAATAGTTAGTTACATCAGGATCAGACAGAATATGTCTTACAGTATCCAGTACCTCTCTAATTGGTATTCTTGTTCAGTGTTACAGACTGTAGCTGTGTGAGGGCCTTACTGGATCATGAACACTGGCTGTCATTGACAGTGAAATTGAAACCCTCCAGAGGATTTCTGTGTGAAGATGAATTTGAAAAAGCAGCTGTGTGCAAGAGGAAAAAACACAAACGCACCTCTAACAGAGCCTCTTTGTTTCTTTCAGCCATCTCACACGTCTCCTTCCGCCCCAACAAATAGTTCTGTAGCACACAGGGAGCAGGAGACCGACAGGTTAGCAATCTGAAGACATCTGTGTAGTTTTAATCCCACACGTTGTGTTTTGGTGCAGCCTCCCATGTGTTTGTGTGTGCACATGCACCTCACCTGCGGGTTTTTGAACAGAGCGTACTTCTCGATGCGTTCGGTGAACATCAGGCGGTTCTGGCTGTCTCTGGTCCAGTTCAGCAGGTTCTCCACCAGGTTCTCGTGGTCCTCAAAAATCCGCTCTGCGTGGAGTGAATTTAATTAATATGCTATTTTTACTTGGAACACATGATAGTCAGCATGTAGCGTCATGTTCTGCAGACTTTAACTCTATTCTGAGTATTAACGATGTGTCCCTAATAATCTTACTCATGTCAGTGACAGTATGTCATCATTGATCACACATCAGTCTGAGAGATGGAGGTCCACACATATGTTTAAGTCATAAAAAGCTAATACTACAATACTGAGCCAGTGTTTGAATTACATAACTCAGTAATCACGAGGAACACTGACTAATGTGTTGTTCTTTCCTCTGGGAATGCATGGAAAATACTTTTAATAGTAAAATGAATACTAACACTATGAATACACTAATAATAATAATATTAATAATAATAATAATTATGAATATAACTGTCTCTATTAGAATCATACTTTTTGGTGCCACTGTTCTTTGCTGCAGGGTAAAAGCAGTGGGAGGTCAGAGGTCACGATCTGACAGGAAGTCAGTCTCTTGCCAAAGGGCACTCAGCAGGGTGCTGGTGGTGCTGGTGTGGATGTGTAAGGGGGTGCTGTCAAAGGGTTCACCCCCCCCCCCACAGCTACAGACACCAGTTGTTCCCTTTACTAACACAAGGACCAATTTAAATCTTCCTAAGACCAATTCCTGGCCTCCAGCCCAGGTTTTAGAAACACACGTGGAGTAGATTTGTGTAAACGACAAGAGGTTTACGTTTGGCTTAACGTGGCAGAACGAGCTACACTTTACCTTCTCTCTCTCTGTCTCTCTCTCTCTCTCTCTCCCTCCCTCTCTCTTTCATAACGATGCTGACTGGCTGTTCAGCAGAAGCCCTGAAGATGTAGGTTAGCTCACACGCATCATTGCACCGGACCTACATAAAGACTGTGTGTGTGAGTGTGTGTGTGTGTGTGTGTGGGCAAACACACATCTCATTTTGTGTTGAACTAAATCAGGTTGCATTCATTTTGAATGAAATCAGATGAAATATGCGGTCTGTTTTACATGAACCTCTACCCACTCTGGGCCCGTGACATGAAGCTCTCTGATTACTAGTTTGTGGGTTGTAAAACACTTGAAGTCTTGAAGACTTGAACTGTTAACTGAGATCTAGCAGCCAGCAAAAAACCTGTACGAGCATTTCTCTAGTTAATAGGACAAAACAGCATATGTGAGTGTGTGTGTGAGCGTGTGTGTGTGCATGCTCACCCATCTGCAGCTCGTTGATGGTTTCCACCAGTGACCAGTCTGGACTGTAACCACAGTGAGATTTCTCCAGCAAACTGTCCAAAACCTGAAGAACAGGAGACACTGAGTGTAACACTGCACATACAGCACAACTGCTGCTAATGATGTTAGCGCCGCTGCTAATGATGCTGTTACTGTACTACTGATGCTAACGATGCTGTTACTACTATTGTTAATGTTGCTAGTACTCCTGCTAATGATGTTGGTACTAATACTGCTTATGAAACTGCTACTGACACTATGATTTTGAATGACAGAAGTACTAACAACACACTTACTACTGCTGCTACTTGTAGTAATAATATAAATGAATAATAAAAGGTATAACTGTTGCTACTTTTCCTGCTTGTATTATTTATTATAACTACTACTGACACGGCTACTACTGAATCCTCCTTTAAACTAACTGCTTCAGCTACATTACTGTTACTGCCTCCCGACTGTAAGTCATACCTGTCTGACTGTCTGTCTCTCGTCCACCATCATGGTCTTTGAGCTCTCGTCTGACAAATGAACGCGAATCACCAGCTATGAAAAGAGAAAGAAAGAGATATTATCAAGTTATGAAAAGCTTTTGTGGGTTTTCTCCTACATTAATCCAGTTCTGCAGTTTATACGACAACTGCATTTTGTTGTCTCATTAAATTAAATGGAGCAACCTTGTCGCTAAAAGGCTGCACAGAGTTCACAACATTAAATATTTAAACTACATTATTTTTTATTAATTCAGAGAGAAACAAACCCCCAGATTGCTCCTCAGAGGATGAACACTTGTCTTGCAGCAGTTGTGCTGAACCAGTTTCTCAACAGAAGCTTGTACAGTAAGAACTTTACAATGCAAAGTGAAGGCAGAGAGCAGTACTACTTTATATTTATACACCAAAACATACAGTAAAATGAGGTAAATAATATGGTATAGCATATTACTATAGAATAGTAGCATAGCATGAAGCTACGTATTGGATTGTTTACCTGTTTACCTTTAACTGTTTAATGGGTTTTTGTATAAACATTACTGATGTATACAAAACCTTTACAACCAGAAAACATCACAACTTCGTCTAGTCTTAGTCAAATGTATTAAATATCAGTGACTCCCAATCATATCTATCTATCTCTATGTTCAATTCAATTCAAAAAAGCTTTATTGGCATGGGAAACAGCCGTTTACCGTTGACCTTCTTATTGTTAAATATCCCCTAAGTGATACTGCTTAGTGTGTGTCTGTGTGTGTGTGTGTGTGTGAGAGACGTTCACGGTCACCTTTTTGGATGTTTGTGCAGGATCAACAAACAGACGATTAGACTCAACACACTCACAGACAGGTAGCTGGAGTTCTGTCTCTCTAATCCAGCCTCTCTCACTCTCTCTCTCTCTCTCTCTCTCTCCGTGGGATTGGGACTTAACATGCAATGTTCATTATGTTGAGTGCTGTGTGTGTGTGTGTGTGTGTGTGTGTGTGTCTGTTGACCACAGCTGTCAATGACTGGAGCTTTCATTGTGGAGTAACACTGACCTGACCCAGAAAACCGAGTCCGCTGGACACGTGCCAGACGCAGAGACACGCACACAAACAGCCACATGCACACGGTCAAGACACACAAACTACACACACACATTTCTGCAGCATCTTTCTTTCTTCAGTGTGTGTGTGTGTGTGAGTGAGAGAGAGAATCACACTCACCTTTTTAACCTGGGCCTCCTTGATCTTCTCCAGGGCGACCCGGATATTGTCTGCCTTCAGCTTGGCAGCCTGCTCTTCCTGCACACACACACACACACACACACACACACACAAATTGACGATGGCAACAGAAATTATACACCAATACAAACCAATAGCATTGACGGTATCAGTGTTAAGAACACACACACACACACGCTCCGGTCACCTACCTGACTCCTCCAGCAGGAATTCATTGTTTATTTGCAGTTTATTTCACTTAAACAACAAACACTTCTGTGTCTGCTTAGCACAAAACAAAACTGCTAAATCTGGCATAAAAAAAAAAAAAACAAGTCCAGAAAATCCCAGAGTTTAGAAAAAGTATCAGTGTATTCCCAGTTTTCGACAATCACTCCTGTTTCATTAGGCTGCTTCCAGACGGACATTCGTCATGCTAATAGTTTAGCTATTAGCTGCCCTCCAATAAAGCAGCTCAAAGATAGTCCAAAGACAGAAGTGCACTCCCCGAGGAGCCCAAACGGTGAGGAATCATCAGACATGTCCTCCTCCTACTCCTCTTCATAATCACCATCACCATCATCATCATCATCTCTGTGTTATTGTGACTGCAGGGGAATGTGATGGGATTAATGCCCGTACGCTACATGTTGGTTGATAGTTATTGTTTCTCTGAAGGAGGATTATTCCAATTTCCCAAACATGCGCGCGCACACACACACACACACACACACACTCAAACTGGAAGCAATGCAGCGCTGCAGCCGACAAACCAGAGGACGGATGGAGACGTGAGAAAGTGAAAAAGTCCAGCAGCGAGATGCTCCTGATCTGCAATCACACGCTTCTATCTGTTTTCAGTGTGCCGTTTCAACCGGCCGTGAGGAAGATAAAAGAGAAGCAAGAGGAAGAGGAGAAGGATGGACGGAAGATGGAGGAGCAGAGATAATCACACGGCCTTAAATCCAGCAGAGAAAGAGTGCCAGGTGCACACACAAGACCTGGAAGCAAAAAAAAGAGTAGAAATAGAAACACAGGTAGAAGTAAATAAAGAACGATCTGACTGGCTGTTTACAGTCCGCAGGTCTGCTGACCTAACGAGTGAGCAGCAGACTGACTGACCGCCTGGTTAGTGATGCAGTCGGCTGCTCGGCTGCTAAATCCAAGTGAAAGATGCTACCTTGTCCTGTCACATCCTCCCTGGCCGAGCAAGGTAGAGGGACTGAGAGGGAGGAGAGAGGGGAAGAAGAGATGGACGGGGCTGTTGGGGGGGCGGGGCCTTGCTGCTGCTGCCAACTTACATGCAGAGGCACTGATCTCTTTATCTCAAGCTCTCATGCACCCCCCCCTCCTTCCTCGCAGCCTCTCCAATCACCTCTCGCTCCATGCAGCGCAGTCTTCTCCTCTTTCCACTTCTTTAATCTGATTTTGTTTTTTTTCTCCACCTCGTCTCGCTCTCTTAATTCACTCGTCGTCTCCCTCTTTCTCTCAGAAAACTCCATCTATCTTGGTATGCAGTCATTTTTAGGGGGTATCTTTTCCAGTCGCTTCACATGAGTGTGCTCCACTTCAGCCTACAGCTTACACACACACACACACACACACACACACACACACACACAAAAGAGGATCCATATTGAGAACGAGCGAAAGGGCAGAATGAATTGAAGATGATGGGGACGAGAAAGAGGAGATTAGCAGCCAATCTCCTTATCGACATCCCCCCAAAACCCCCTCAAGTGTGTGCACACGTACACACACACACACACACACACACACACACACACACACACACACACACACACACACACACACACACACACACACACACACACACACACACACAC
>JAVQJD010104268.1:0-10797 GCA_036023655.1 Nannoperca australis
GTGTGTGTGTGTGTGTGTGTGTGTGTGTGTGTGTGTGTGTGTGTGTGTGTGTGTGTGTGTGTGTGTGTGTGTGTGTGTGTGTGTGTGTGTGTGTGTGTGTGTGTGATTCATTGATGGGAAACAGTAACTGAACGGGTAGAAACATGTTTCTCTTGGACATGTAGGGTTAATATTATGAGCAACTGTTGTTGCTGATGTCTGGCTTGGATTGAATTCAGGCTAATACGAATGGTACTACTGTTGTTCTGCTTCAGCTAACCTTTAGCAGATTTTTGTTATTAGATATTGTGTTAGAGAGTTACCTGAGGTAAAATATATGCAACACTGCAAGTAGTGCTAATGTAAAAGCACAGCGCCAGTGGACGCTGATCCCAGCAGACGGAGATATGCATTGTATACACAGAAGTGTTTCCGTCACCATGACAACAAATTCAACTTGCCTACATGTCATCAGGTGGCTGATAATGGACACGTCTTGTTGTGATGATGTCACTACCTCCATACAAAGGAGAGCCGCAGCATTAAATTGAGTGTGGAAGAGACTTCTCATTCGCAAAAGAGCTCTGTGTTGAGTTAGGGATTAGGGGGGAATTAGAGAGCCAGTGTCACCTCCAAATAGTTCCTCCATCTTTTAAAGTCACATAAAAAAGTAAAATCTATGCACTTGGACAGCAACAAGAACTTCGTTACATTGTATTTTCCATTCGGTTTCAATAGCCAAGAAAAATATGGCATAACCAGCAGTGCTACATCAAAGTCAGGGACTGAAAAAGGGAGGAGAAGGAAAGCGACTGAGAGGGAGGAGGGGTATGGTGCTCCTGTGTACCCCACTCCCTCTTCCAGCCCTCTGGCAAATAACAGGCACGCACTGCCTCAGTGCACCAGTGCTGAAGCTATGAGCTGGGACGGCAGCCTAACTATTTAGCCTCCGCAGCCATACACCCTTCACGCTTGACACTTCCCCTGCAGTCCCTCAACACATTAGCATAACAAACTTTCCACTTGAGGTAATTCTCTCATAGTTCTTTTTGGTTAAGCAGGGTCTTTGAAGAATTTCTGTGTTCTGGTGGATGGACGGTGACTGATGGGACAGTCGTTATGTTCTGTATGTGTCACTGGAGGCCAGGCTGCCTTTCTGGTCTGGAGGGCCCTTGTAAAGTCCCATTTGCTAGTGAAACTGCCTTTCATGTTAACTGGCTCAGAGCAGTGCTCAGTGGTTTATTCATGTTTATGAGTCTTGCTTTTTTCACACCCTTGCCATGCTCTAATACAAGACCCTTGTACTTTTATCTAATTATAAACAATTACTCTCAATGTGAGTGCAGTAAAATTATGTTAAAGCTACTATAATCAATTGTTTATATTTATTTATATTATGGATCACATTGTTTCTTTCCGCTCTGCAGCTTTACTGTTTTGGTTCACGCTTACCGGTGTAATAACGTAGCTACAGCAGGAAGCTGTTTTCAATTAAAGAAAACTGTGAGAAGCACACTGTCAGAACCAACAACAGACAGACAACGTTAGCAACTAGCTGGTGGACATAGTGGAGCATTTAGCAGCTAAAGAGACAGATATTTCCCTCAGGAGTTGGCGGAGACGAATAGCAGAGCTAAAATGAGAGTGACTTACATTCGGCAAGTGGACAGAAACGCTCCATGCTAATGTTGCTCCGATTTGCTGGATGTCTAAATAGACAACTGTTTGCCAACACGTTGCCTTATCAACTTCAAAGGTGATAATATGTCAGTGTTGTGTTTCTGCTGCCTCCAAGTGGCCAAGAAATATTTTATTGCAAGTTTAAGTGAAGTGCAACTTAGCTGAGTGAGTAAATGTCAACACTTATAATGACCTGGTTGACAAAGAAAGAACATTAAAAAAAAGAAAGAGCAACACTCACAGCTGTCCAGACAGCCTTGCTGAAAGGAAGGATGATTATTCCTGTTTTGAATCTTTTTAGACACTCATATCGTCTGCCCTTCAAAGACAGCACTTCTGCTGTGTCTAAAACACCTCCGCCACCTGATACATACAATACAACGAATAAATTGCATCTTCTACCCCTGTGATATGCAAGTTCTCTTACTGAAACCCTCCGTTTTGCTGTTGCACCTGCAGGTGTGTGTTGTACCATCCACTGTAACCTTGACAGATAGAGACGAGGCTGTGTTGTTGTGTGTTTAGAGGGTGACAGAATTTGAACTCTGGTGCAAACTTTTGTGTCTGGTCGTGCCGAGGACAGCTGGGGTCACAGCACCGTCCGGATAATCCCTATCCCCATCCCTGCGTACGGCTAATGTCGGTGTTTGGGCCCTAATAGAAAACAGACACCATTAATAGCAGATTCCAGTCCGTGATTAATGATATTGATTCAGTTTCCCAAGCCTGTGTTTTTCTCCTTCTGAAATGTTTCATCAGTGTTGCCATGGACAATTAGTCTGATTGCTCTGCCCTGGCATCAAAGACCGGCTGGGAGAATGGACCTGATGGGTCCTGGGCTGAGTGTTCGTCATGCACAAGAAGGACTGGAAAACAAGCCTGATGTCTCCCATTAGAACCTTTCTCACGTAATCAAACAAGACTTAGGGAAAATGTCAGGTATTTGAGCTATGCTTTTACGTCTGCTTGCATAAATGGTTACAGGGACTAAAATCTGCAATAAATATCCAGATAGGATTGAGATAGGAGCTGATGCTGAGGGGCAGAGGTGCAGAGGACTGTTAACTCAGGTGTCCTCACAAATCACCTTCTATTACGCAAATGTAATAGTGTTATGGTTGATTGGGAGACATTATCAGTTGGCAGGAGAGATTAAATGGAAAGGGAAATATTTTCATAATTAAATCTATCACGAGGAAATCTCATTCTAAAAGTAAATGTCATTCAACAGGGGATTTACAGGTGCAGCACAAAAAGGACAAGTGGAAACAATCGGCGTCTGAACCAGGAAAAGACCGACCGGCAAACCACAAACACCTACAGCATTCTTGCTCAGCCTTCACATTGTGCTGCACCACTGGACCAGCCATGCCTTGGGACACCTGATACAGGTACACCCTCTCTGTCGTGCATCATTTTCCTAATCCATTCAGTTTGAAATGCGTCATGGACATGAATATTATAAAAAAACAATATTTCATAACCTGGGAAGACATAACTTAATTTAATGGGTGCCGATTTGGCCACGGTAACCGATTTTATGGTCATAAAGATTTTGTACTGGTTTGTACAAAATTAGAGATACACACGTCCAATTTTTTCTCTATCCTGCTACAGAATCCAACATCGTTTCTCACTCGCAGAAAGCAGGTTCCAATCCAACATTGGTGCTCTGATAAACCTGCAGCCAGAGAAACCAGCAGCAGACTGACGAAGTTAGCAAACAGCTAGTGAACATAGCAAAGCATTTAGCAGCTTATGGAGCAGATATTTACTTCAAAAACAGAGTTTAAAGGAGAGTGAATATTGGACAATGTCAAATAAAGGTTAATAATGCTCTGTATCTGTTGGATGTGTATATACTGTGGGCAAATGTTTGCTACGGTTTTCAGTTGCCACATGCAGCAAGTCAATGCCAGTGTCTTTCCTTTACTTTAGGACATTCAGTCAAATATTAAGCAGATACAATTTTGCACACACTATGAATAGTTTTTAATTTAGTTTTAAGGTTCCACATGATTATATTTTTTACATTTGTTTCATCACTGTCACCTGTTATGCTGCACACATTTTTTCTTCTTTTGATCACTTCCTTTTCTTTCTCCCTCAGTAATATTTTGTTTACTGATCTCTGTTGCTTCCCATTATTTGATGCGATTTCCCAGAGACTCTCATCTGAGATTTTGCTTTTTGAATTGTTTCAATTAACCTGAATTGCAGTGTGAACAGAGACAGATCAGAGATGTTCAAGGATAATTCAGGCGTAAGAGAAGTGGGCATTTACATGTTAATTCACATGTATAAGAAATATATTAAATTAGTCATGAAAGAAAGTGAAATCAATTAGAAAATTTGAGTAATTTTGGGGATGTGTCTGTCTCATCCTGCATCTAGCTAATAAAGCTAATAGACCCAAAATACTGGAGACAGCCAAATCTGCTGCTTGCTGCCAGAATGATCTGTGCTTTATAGCCAGAGTGGCAACAGAGAGCCCTTTTACAGTGGTGAAATTTATGCAACATGTGGTTCACAAGTAACATACCATAAAAGGGGGGGGGGCAGGCACTTCCTAAATGCAAAATGGTGCACCGTCATGGTACAGCGGCTCCCTCTGAACACAGAGACCGCATCCTACTGAATAAGTCCAGTGTTTGTTGCACACAGTGAGCCCAAACTGCTAACAAGGCTTTATCGATTCAGTAATGACATTCCCGTCCACTCTATCTCCACAGGGTGCCCCACCCTAACTCAATCCAGATGAGCTCCATCATGTCATACTTGGAGAGGAACCAATCTTACATGACAGAAGTGGGTGGGTATTTCTATACTTCTGATAAAAATGGGGAGAGTAGGAAAAACATATCTAAGGGGACACTCTATTAAAGAAAAGGCATGAGGGCTTTTCCACAGCTGTTTTGCACATTGGCCTGAGTCAAGCGGCGTGGCTGGTAATGGAGTGATAGGCAATGTGGAGGCTCACTCCACTGAGGGCCATTTTACGCTGTTTAGGGTGTTGAAGAAGTGCACTAGCTGGACCGCACACACACTGTTTTTTCAGTTTGTTTCTCACACAAACGCAGACACTGTCTCACAAAAAGACTCAAAGGCAGAAAAGGACTGTTATGTAAAGACTTGCTAGACGCTTAGCATTTTAAAATTCATATGTAAAAAGGAACTTTAGTAACCCCCTGAACATTTTGTTTCCAGTGTGTTGCTTTTCACCTTGCTGCAGTGATGGGCAGGTGTACTCCAGGACCCCATGACATCAGTGTTGAGTATGGTGCAACAGAGCGTCTGACCACAAACAACCACACCCAACAGTGACACTGGTCAGAAATTAGACTTTCAACTTTCAAAAGGGCAGTAAAATTCAGCGGTTCAGCCTGATATTGAGTTACTCTTTAAAATTGCAATAAATTATGTTTTTGTCCACCTGAGAGCAGCATAAACAAGCTTTGATATAACACTGACATATTAGCACCTTTTAAGTTGATATGGCTCACCTGCCTAATAGTTGTCTATTTGAACATCCAACAGAGACGTAGCAATATTAAAATCATTCTTTTTTCTCTGCTTTGCTCTCCACTTGCTGTTAAATGCTATGAACTATGTTCGCCAGCTAGTTTCTAACTTTGTTTGTCATTTGGTGTTGCATGGGCAGGTAGTGTACACTGGGGTTTTATAGCTTTTTTGATGCAAACAGTTGCAGCAAACAAAACAAAAATAGGAAAGTTGAATTAACCAAAGTTTTGAGGTGAATGATGATGAAACACTCCATAGAGTGGAGAGGAAATGCAGAGTCAGGTGATATTTCTTTGTGGCTGTATCCCTACAAGCAATTCCTTTCACATAGTCATGTTATCTATTATCAATATAAAAATACTGATCATAGCTGTTTTAATTCCAGCCTTAAAAAACCCATTTTGGTCTAAAGTCAGAGAGTTGACTATTAACTTAAGCGTAAAATCTAAAATTACATTAGAACAAGCATCGCATTATTTATCAATTTTCTGCTGACAATGGAGAACAAGGTTCAACAACTTGACTGTCATCATTGTTCAGCGATTAGTGACACACTTATCTCCTCCATGACTGCTGCGGCTCCAGTCCATACACTTCATACAGCAGCAGTCAGGTCTGAGCAGGTTCTCTAACAGCTCAGCCTGCAAACAGGCCGCATGGACTCACACGGCTCTGTCCAGCAGTTCCCCCAATTTAACTGCCTGGCGTGCAAGAAAACTCATTACATGAAAGTGTACCTCAAAGTAAATCTGGATTCCTGAGCTTCATGCGCACTGATTGCCTCACTCCTACATTAGAGTCGTGAGTAATACTAAAACAGGCTGTAAAATGACAATGTGACTGTAATGTTTAACGCAGTTTCTGGTGTTTGCTGTGCAGCGCAAGACTTAATGTTTCCTTTCCCCACAGCCAAGCCTTATTTCAGTGCGTGCTCCAGTGATCACTTTGCATTAACACTCAGCAGTGCTTTGCTCCAAACACACATATAAAATCTTCTGTGTCACATGTGATTATGTGAGCAGTTGGAGACAAACTACATACATGTGCAACAAAGGTAGAGAGGGAGGAAAGCAGTGAAATGGGAAAATCAATCAACAACAACAAACAAACAAACAAACAAAAAGGCCCGCGTTAAAGCAGCAGACATTTTCTGACTGGCCACCAGGGGCCTAGTACTCCTCTGTTGGTACCATATTTGGTAGCTTTCTCTGCTCTCTGAAAGAAATAAAATCTTTGCATGTCCGCCTCTAACCCATGAGGGTGTATAAAGTATAATGAATGGTTTTATTAATGGATAATAAAATAATTTACTAATGATTTATAGAACAGTTATAAACTATAAAGAAGAACATTGTTGCCAGGTCATAAAAAAATCCTCATCCAGCATGACACTTTCTTTGTCTCCCTAAAATGGAGAAGGACATTAACGTAATATGTTAATGTTAATTTAGTTAATTAATAGATAGATTGTGGAGGTCAAACAGTCCATTTGAGGGAGCTGAGAGTTAGCTGAAAAACACATGCTTGAAGAGGACTTTCCACAACCTGGCAACCAAAAAGTTGGAAAAAACTTGTAAGTGATCTATAAAGCATTGGTGAACGGTCTTTTAACCATTAATAAACTGATTAGTTACATCTTATAAAGCAATTGTAAAGGGTAGGTTACTCAAAAAGTGGTACCAAAAATAGTCTTGTTTTAAAATGGCAATACAGTTTGTACCTTTTCATTTAAAATAGGTGGTAATTGGTTTCTTCCTTAGAGAACCATGAAATCTGTTAAGTAAAGCAAAAGTGAAAATCACACCAATTGGACATACAAAGTTTTCATGCGTTGGGAATAATATATTCATGGACACACTAATCATACTCTCTGCTTCTCTCAATCTCTCTCTCTCTCTTAGACACACACACACACAGTTGTTAACACAAACTTCAAAAGAAATCTGTGGTTTCTTATTGTCTTTGTATTCACCTTATGATGGTGGATTTATACAACTGTAGCTATTTCATTTCACTTTGTGGTGCCTGTGGGAGCACTTAAAGTCAATTAATATACTGAACAATAAACAGCTTCACACAGCCATTTTAAAGAAGATTACTCCAACCAGCCTTCACCGGTCCAGCACATAAAACACCTAAACGGTAGGTTTCACAAACCATTCTGACTTCTCCTTTGCAAAAAGCTAAATAACAGACATAATTATCTGCTGAGGTTAGTCAAGGTCCACGGGTTCAAATCCAGTGTTTTCTGCTGCCAAACACTAAGACTCTATTAGTTCACACCTTGTAGTGCAATGAAATATGCTTGTGCTAGTTTTACAGGCTTTGGCCAATAGTGCTGTGCATCCACACTGACCAGTAAAAATCTCAGAGTGCACAGTGGAAAGTCAAGGTAGTGGGCCCATGTGTGCAATCAGACGGAAAAGACAGTCAAGATGGGAGAGATACAGGCTCTCACTGCTCACCAAGCACACAATAATGTCACCGAATGGAGAAATGAATCCATGGAAAAGACACATAATCCTCATTACAAAAGGGTTTGGCGTCTCGTTTTATGACACATGTGACTGGCGAACAATTATGTATTCTCTAATCCCATCAACCAGTCAGCAGCCAGCCTTCTGCAGGCTTAACCTTTGCGGTAATAATGGAATCTCCCTATCAAAACAGGAACATGTCAGGTTCCTCTCTCACTCCCCCCCCTCCCCCCCCCCCTCTCTCTCTTGCTCACACTCCTTTCACATTCGCTGTGCTTTTTACGTTACATCAAGCGCCAGTCTGACAAATTAGCACACGCATATGTGGAGAACAGTCCATGTATCTATGTGAATGCACTCAAACAGGATAATAGGCTTTCTGATTTGTTCAAAGCCTTTATTATTTGAGACATTTCCTGTCAGAGTAAAAAGGTTATCAGTGAGCGTCTCGCTTTGTTTTTAAGGTGGAGGAGTGAAGACGATGGAAAGAAGTGGCGAGGCAGGCAGCAATGGTGGAAAGAAGTCACGGTAAACAATAACATGCTGACGAGCCCCTGCACAAGATGAGGATATGTACTGAAAGTGTGCACCGTATGCTGCGTGCATCTCATCATCTGCACCAAAATGCACGCATGGGTGTAGAAGGTGCACGTGTGAATAGTCTTCCAGAGTTGTTAAGGATGGGGTTCGCTCGGTGACCCCGCGCAGGGCTCCTCCAGCAGCTTGTCAGGGTTGGCGGCTCCTTCCCTGGGACCTCTGGCTCTCTTATCCAAATTGCAGTCAAGCTTCAAAAATAAAGAGCCCCTGAGACCCATTCGCCTGAGCAGGCAAACCCCGCACCGACAATGCTTCACAAACTCCACATTGACACTTTCATGGCCGATCATTTTTCTCCTTCTTCGTTTTTCTCTCTATATATATGTTTTACCAGTGCTTTGACCTTTAGAGGATTTACACAATTGTTTCCTGCCTTATTCCCTGTTGTCTTCTTCTAGTCAACAGCCCCCCCCCCACTCACCCCCCATTACAGTTGTTTTGTTGTGTTTTCTGTTTCTCTCTGTTGATTTCTATGGTGACAGCGAGCTTCCCAGGAATAGGCTAGGGGATTAGGAGGCGTGAAGGCGGATGGATGGCTTTCTCATAAATAGGTAGGAAACTCCTGGAGCTGGGTGGATGGGATCAGCAGATGTGTGACATGAGCTCAGACTCTAATTGGAGACGTTTCTATCACTGAGAGGTACAGGGAACCAGGAAACATTCGCACAGGAGAAACACAGGCAAACTCATGTACAGACCTTCATTTCATCTGGACTGAGGGGCCACACTGAAGCACCACTTAATCCCTGATATAAGCAAACATGAGGAATACACATATGCAGGTGCGCGCGCACACCCACAAGCTCCTACAGGTAATGAAATCATCAGATGCTACTTGCAAGCCTCATCACAGCGAGGCTCCACAGACAAGATCCCATCCAGTGCAGCTCTAAAAGGCATGGGAACCACACACACCGCAGAAGCCTCAAGTCAAAACACATCAAAACACTCACGGGCAGCGGAATGGGAGGTCGAACAGAAACAAGCTCAGTGTGTTTACAGTCTGATTCGACTTGTTTGGAAGATAAGTTTGTGGCCATTGGTGGGTTTTACAGGGATTGTCTCGCTGCAGCGTGCGGCAATTTCAACACAGTGTAACGAGGGAGTTGGATTTCGACAAGTGGTTTTGTCAAAGGAAATGCCAACTTCTGTGGGACAGCACCGTTGGCCTTCAGAGAGTGAGAGACGGAGAGAGTGTAGCCGCTGAGAGAGTGTGTGTGTGAGAGAGCCTGCATGTGTTTGAGAGCCTAAAACATCCAGTGGCTGCTGCGCTCCGTACTTGCCCCGACCACGGTAACCACAGGCAAGCCACAGCTAAGCCTCCAAAGCCAATTAAAATGTTATGAAGTGGAGTTCCCTTTATTTATTTATTTATTTAGTCCTCCTGGCGGGGAATAGCCAGACAGTTACTGTAACTACACAAAACTGGCTGCGAGTGTCGGGGCCCCCTCCTCCTCCTGCTGCTGCTGCCTGTGGGAAACGTGTGAGTGGAGGTTCCTCTGAGGCCTGGCAGAGCAGACCAAAACCTCCAGCTTTTTTGAACAAGCCTCCTGACGGACGGACAGCAGAGAGGAGAGGGCGTACGAGCCTGGCTGCCATAAAGCAGACACCAGACAGAGGCTCCAGGAAAGGCCCCGTCGCTGCACTGAGACCGACCTACGCGCTGCATACCGAACATATCGCACCGTGACGCATGGCGCACTGACCACGTTACCTTGCGCCGTCAGAGCTCATGCCTGTAAGCACCTGTGTGTGTGTGTGTGTGTGTGTGTTTGTGTGGATGCATTGTGCAGGAGGGTATCGCCTCCCTTATAAAAACATCCTGCAGGTCCAGCTGAACACACAAAGGAGTCCCCAGCAGCCCTGAGCTCCACACACCGGGCTGCATGGCAAACACCCCAAGAACACACACTTCTTCAGGCCTCACACACATTCCCACCCCCGTCCCCCCCGACTTCCCCAAGGGAACCACAACCATGCTTTTCCCAGGCTTTGCTCATATCGTGTGTCACAGGTGTTTAAATAGAGAAACCGCGGCGAGGCTTCGGATATGCTCCCACTGCCAGTCGCAGGCGTGAGGGAACATGCTTTGCCTTGATATTGCCTTGACAACATTTTTATTCCTTTGCTGTTTTGCATTCCCCTCGACAAAATGCCTCTCCCCAGTGTTCGCAGCAGAAGCCCACTTACAACACCAACACCGTGCAGATGACAAGGCATCACCTGAAGTAATACCCAACTCCTGATGTAATCCACCTGGCCTCGCTCTGCAGCAAGAGCCTGTCTCCGTCGCCTCTGTGTGTGTGTGTGTGTGTCTGAACCAGATTTCTTAACCTGTTGTTGACTATGTGTGTGTGCGTGTGTGACAGCGTCTCCTGCACTGCAACAGGAGGGATTACAGCCGATAGTGTCCACAGTGTTGTCGGGGAAAAACTGCTGTGAAATGACTCCTTTGGGATTTTTTTTCTCCTCTCTCTCTCACACACACACACACACACACACACACACACACACACACACACACACACACACACACACACAC